>WJFB01000368.1:0-68245 GCA_009870185.1 Pygmarrhopalites habei | reverse complement strand
TTTGCCCCCCCCCCCCATCTGCCCTTGTTCACAATAAATCCAATACATTTTCTCCTTTCTCTCTCTTTGTCTCTATCATCCTCTCTCACCCCCCATTATCTCTTACATGAGTGGAACTGGGCACAATTTCAACTTTTTCTTCCTATGGGAATGGGACACACACGCACACACACACTCTTTCTCTCACCCTCGGTCGGTTCTCACTTTCTACAAAGGATGAGAACAATATTGCAAACTTCTCTCTTCTCCCGCTCTCGTGAGACTAAGCAAAAGTAAACATGTTTTTCCTGGAGATGAGGACAAGATAAAAAGTGTGTGTGTGTGTGTGTGATGTCCTGATCCAACTTTTAGTGTATAAAGAAAAAATATTTTTGATGGTGGTTGGTGATCATTCGAAGGGGGAGGGGAGATCCTCATCAGTTTGCACTCAGCGACAACGACTGAGGTGGAGGAGAAGAAGAGGAGGGAGGAGGAAAAAAGAGTAAAAATACGAGTGGAGGTGAGGCTCCGTGTGAAAAAGGCGATGAAGATGAGTGTAGATGACATCAAGTTCTTCACGCACTCTTTCCTTCCTCATCAGACATCCAATATAATTTATTGTTTGTGTGTGTGGGGGGGGGGGGGGTGGAAGGAGACAAAGTTCTGAACACTCGTCCGCTTTTCATTCTATTCAACTGTCGTTGAAACTTATAGTTTTCACAGACTCTTCTCCTCTCCCTCCACTACTTTCACCTTCCAACACACACAAACAACCAACAGATAATAAGGAGAGACTAGAGCACGAGCCACAACGCAATGGCTCCGAGGGGACTTGAACCCTATTTAAGAATCTTGATTGTGCCATTCTCAAAAAGCAAGAAATCTTCATGGGTGGGCATATTTGAAACCCTTCTCTTCTTCTTCTGTAAAGAATTTCTTACTTTACGTACATTTAACTAACTGAGAAGGAATGAGGATGCACGTGTGTGTGTGTCTATGTGGATGTAGTGTGGTCTCGAGGGTTTTAGCCCACTTTTTTCTTCTACCAAAGAGGAAGAAAAATAGAGATAGAAATCTTTGCCGCTAGCTAAATGTTCTCGTCAAATTTCAATGAAAAGCTGTCTTTACACCCAACCCACATCTTCCCTCCTCCTCCTTCTCTTCCTTCACACACACATTCAATCACTCAATCTGTGCGGCGGGTGCTATTCACATGTCACTCTCACCGTCATCCTGCTGATGGGATGAGACACCTTCATATCCCTCCCTCCTCTCTCTCCCTCTCTCCTCGAGTGGAAAATCCAGTCGGATTTTTATGGACACATTCATACACAGCGTGTGTACTACACACACACAACTTATTTTAAATCCGGATGAACGGAGGGGATGCAGAAAGGATGCCGGTTGAGCACAGGTGACGAGCCCTGAATAAAGTATACTCCTGTTCTGAGTAGACATGTGGAGGTTATTTCAAAATTATAATTTAATTCTGGTTGTCCATCGACTCCATCGTTCATTTACATTTAGAAGGGGAGTCATTCCAAAATCGTGCGTACATACATTTTCTTGGAGTTCTACACGTGTTTTTGGTTCTGGTGTAAAATATTAAAATTGAAGGGTTTCTCTTTGGTGAAGAAATTCCTTCGTGAAGGGATATTGGACCGATAGAACAATGACTGAGTCAATTTTGGCTGAGTGGAGATTCGTGTTTAGAAAAAATCTATTTACACGTATTATTGTTTCAAACCTAATCTCTTACTTGTATAATCAGTTGATCACTCAGACCTACTAAATTTTAATTTTTTTTAAAATTCCAACTTGCATACTGATTAATAATTCACAAAAACCATGTAATCGAAATAGCAGCATTTATTTAAATCAGGCCTGAATTTGGTCATTAATCTCGTTTTGTGTAGTCGTGGCATTTATTAGGGCTGTATTTCACCAACGAAATCTGAAATAAAAAGGATGACCTCTTTAAAAAACGGGAGAACATTTCAAGCTCAATTGACAACATTTACCCTCTCCCCAGCCCTACTTTCTTACTACAGAAAGTATAGACAGGATGGCTATTTTCCTTCTTATCAAACTGTGACAGCGAGCAATGAAAGTATTTGTATAGGTCATAAAAAACCTATTGGGGATACTTTGAATGACAGAGAAGAGAGAGAGAGAGGGGTCGTTAGAGTATCGCATCATACCCTTCGAATATTCCCCAAATTTGTCTCTCTCTTCCATCATCTTGCTCTTTTAAAAACACTTTTAAATAAAAAACTTTCTCTTCCAATCCATTGCAATATCCACAAAGCAGTAGAGGAAAGTGGAGAGAAAATTTTGTGAAAAATATTTGAGAGGACAGGATAACCGTTGGAGTAAAAAATCAAAATATTTTAAAGTACCATTACTGTCATAAATGGAGAGGATGAGGAACGTGAAGGGAAGGCTATTAAATTTCATAAAAAAAATTTCAGTCCGTAGGCTTCTTATGGGCATCCTCAAAATCAACTCTCTACGTTCTCTCTCTAGATTTCTCCATTTAAATTCTACACACCCCACCACAAACATGATTTTCTTTCATACATAGTAAGTAAAGAAGCAGAAAGAGGAGAAAGCAGGGTGAAAGTATAAATGATAATTTGCAGTTTGACACCATGACCCCTGACACTCCCCCCCCCCCCCACTCATTTATGATGGATACACTACTTGGTGAGAGAAAAGTGGGCGGGTTTGCGTGTGTGTGTGTGTGTAGGGGAGAAACAAATTGGAATGGACGTGACAGTTTATTGTATGACAGCTTTTTTACAATATTTTCCTGGAAGAGGGGGAAAACAGTAAAAATACAATCCGCTCCGTGATGAGATGGACGAATGTGAGTAGACAGACAAGTACAGAGTAAAAACTTACGCAATGCAAGACTAGAGAAAATGGTTAAAGAGATGAGATAGAGAGAGAGAGAAAAGGGGAGGACTCAGGTCTTCATTCCATATAGAATATGACATGAAAACCTGCGTTTTTTCTCTTGAAGGATGTAACGTAACGAGGGATAGGGAGGGATGGAGGTTATGGGAGTAAACATTTTTGAGGAAAGGTATAGACGTTTTTATATATCTGTGTATGTATCTTCCGTATGTATTTATTTCCTCCTCCTCTCTCCCTCTCTCCCTTTCCTCCTGTTGTTCTCTGGCTTTATTCTTTTCTTGTGCTCTCGATGCGTGACAAGGGTCGTTTAGGAGAAAGATTTAAAAGCGTCTCATTTTTCTTTCCCTCCAATTTTTTCCCTTCTTCTCTTGTCTCTCTCTTCCCTCTCGTTTCTTTCACCTCATCCATAAGACGAGTGAAACGCATCACGTCTATCCCAAGCCTAAATCCCATCTTAACCTCTACCTATAGTTATATATCTCAATTCACCAGACACAGGATTTCCCATCTCATTTCCGAATCTGACAATTTACAACAGAGAGAACAAGACAAAGAAGGAGGAGACGAAGGGGAGAGAGAGAGGAGGAGGGAGGAGAGGAAAATGAGAACGAAAAAGAAAGAAAGAAACCATTAAGCAAACTTCATGAAGACGCTCCTAATGGCATTTATAGAGAGAATTTGACAAAAAAATTCAACTTGCACCGTGAGCAGACAAACTCACGAGTCAATTATTCATTTTAGAATTTGGTAACATTGTGGCAGGGAGGAGGGAATTAAATTTTGATAGAAAAGCAGTCAGATTGTCCATCCACAAGAATTTGTGTTTTTGGCTAATAATTTTGCGATCAGAAATTTCCGCACAAACAAGCATGTGAATAGGAACATCGAAGTTTGACTAAATGATAAAGATCTAAATCCAAATTTTAGCTTTCAAATGTAAAAAAATATTTGGTTAAAAATAATTGTGAAATTATTTAAAATGTGGATCGATTCATCACACTTGAATAAGAAATTCATTTACATAACGGATGAAAAGGAATCGTTTACAGAATCGATATAGCCCACTTTCTTTAATAAATATTTATCACTCTCTACATTTATCACGCTCAAGTGGAGCGAAGCCACATTGTGTGTTCTTATATGTCCTCAATAGTTGAACCTGCTGCTACTCTCGTATGTAATTTTTCATGTATTTCCTAAACGACCTTTAAGACAAATCTCCCAGACTTCTACTCTGTATATGTAGCAATTCTTTTATTAAAGAATCACTTGATATTAGTTCATATAAAGTACCCAATCCTGCTCCTCCAAACGCCTTTTTATGGCCCTTTTTAGTTAATGCCTCAAAATCTCGGGGAACTTTTTGGATGTCCATGCAAATTTTTTTTATAGACAGCCATACTTCTATGTATACGTATACGTATTTTATATGGACCCTACTTAATTCTCCGACAGATCAGAAGGACTCATCTAACAGGATCCACCATCCACTGCCATGACAGTCGGCCCATGTCAACTATCATCATTTTTGGCCAGTTGAGAAGTAAAAGCACTTTTTCCGTAATTTTCCAACCATATGTCATTCATGGGAAGGAGGAAGAGTAAAGGGAAAGTGGGAGTGGGAGTGGTGTCATGTGACTAAAATAACTAAATTAACTTCTACCCATGTATTTATACATGGGTGTAGATATAATATTTGTGTGAGAGACTGTGTGTGTGTACGGGCGTAAAAATGAGAGAGAGAAAAATGTCAGAATCTATATTATAGAAAGAATTCACACACAACGTTTTAAAACAAGAGTGGCTTGGAAGTATGCATAAGAGAGAAGTAGTCGGTGGTTTTTTACGGCCCCTCCAAGACAAGACTATTTTTTCTCCTCCCCCTCCTCTCTCTCTCTCTTTCACTCTTATGGGAATTTTCCTTGTTGGCTTGTCGCCTCCGATTTTTGTAGAAGTGTGTGCTGCACACAATTTTTTCTGCTTCTCCTCTCTCCATATCTCTCTCTCTTTTTCTCTGTCTCCGGCTTTTTGGGAGGGAATTTTTACGACCTTATACCAACAGAAGTTGGACGAGGGTTTTCGGTCCTCTTTCTCTCTCTCTCTCCAATTTTATTACTTACATATGTCAAATATGTGCAACTCCATCTCCTCACGGGCATCCCTCAACATATTTTCGAGGTACTTGAGCCACATACGACAAAGTCGGCAATCTGGCTCAAAGTCATGTCTCTGTCTTTTTTTTGTCGTGGCTCTGATTTTTTCATGGCCGCCAGAAAATGCCATGTGAATTGTAATTGTCATCGACCTTCTTACCTCTCATATTTTCCTTGATCAAGTGAAAGTCGCAGAGTGAAAGCGTTGAGAGTCTCCCACGCCATTCTCCCACACAAGAGGAAAGAAATATGAAGAAGAAATTTTGGAAAAATATAAGAAAAATTCATTCGAACCAAAAGACTACACACCCACTTTGAATTTACCTTGAGGTTGACATTTTAATTTTTAATTTAACCCCCAGTAAAAAGTGACAATTTTGTGCAGAAACTTGAGACGATCAACAGCAGTTATACTCGGCAATTAGTGACAACCTCATACTTTCCCCATAAAGGTAAAGAGCCAATTAGACTCAGCAAAAAATAATAAAATATCACAAACAAGGGTTAACGCTAACTTGGCTAAATGATGCTACATTCCCTCCCATCTTCCCTAATTGGAGCAATTATAACAAACTAATTAGCATTTGAGAATGTCTGGGAAAGTTGTGGAGGGCGCAGTGACAGTGGGAGAGAGGGAGGAGATTATTCATTTACAACCGGCAGTCGGAGAAACTACTGTTAAAGAAGAAGAGTAGAAAGAGAACGTGAGAATAGAGAGGACTGGAGTCATCTTATTTATTTCTAGAGAGAAAACTTGAATGTTCTCATTATCAGAGTCACAATCTTCCTTTTTTGCAATGGATAGGTAGAGTGAGAAAGACTTTGTGAGGATTAGGACTGGTGGTAGTGGTTCTTAATTTATTTTAATGAGACTACTTTGTCTCAGCCTGGATAATGATACAACTAAATATTTTGTAGTCTCTTCATACCTCAAATCCTGAAACTGAGATGTCCAATTTCCAAGTCACACACCTCGACACAGCACAGACGAATGGAAGAAGACACTTGAAATTTAATCCCAGGACTAGGCCAACATGACAAGAATCTTGTAAATATTCAATTTTTTGACCTAGGTCGTCGCACTGCATCTTTCTAATTTTCCCTTTTCTCCAAACAGGAAGGAAACTGGATATTTAGAAACAACATGAAGAAAACTAGGACTGCAGTGAATTTATTTAAATATGAAAATATTTTCATGGAACCGTGCATCAACTACCGTAAGCAAAGGGATATCTCCAGACCACATTTCTTTCGAAATTGTATCCTCCTTCGTCTAACTAAGATATTGTTAAAATAAAAGCCAACTTTCTAAATGTTTTACTTTGGCCTTTATTAAAGTTTGGAATAAACAGTTTTGTACAATTTAGAAATTTTTTTTGCAAAATGATAAATTCAACATTTGAATAAATTTTGGTCATGATTTTTTTTGAAGCAAGAATTTGATCACAATATTTTCTTAAATATAATCCTCCTTTTCACTTATAAACTTTCCTTTACAGAAAACCCTTGAAGTTATCAGAGTTTAATAAACTGTCACCGAAAAGTGAAATACATTTAGGATTTAATTTAAGGTTTCACTCTTTCTCTCTCCAGAATTATTCACATTTTCATACGGAGACTGTCAAAGTGGATTAGATCCTCCTTCCTCCCCCTTAATATTAAACTTCTTTGCGGCCCATCTTAAAAAGACCAAGAGAGAGAGAGGAGGCTGTTGGAGTGTGGCTTCATGACTAGAGTATATTAGCATAAAGTAGTAGACAGTTGTAAGCATTTCACTACTGAATTTCTCTTCTCCTCTAAATAAGAAGAGAGAAGGAGGAGGAGAGACAGAAGATGAAAAAAATCAGACTGCAAAGTACAAATATAGCCGCCAAGTTCACCTCAATAATATGAAGGGAGAAAGGGAGGAGAGAAAAGAAAAAGTAAGGGAAAAACTTGGGTGAAAGATACATAGAATGAAAATGAGAAGAGCGTGAGTGGGAACGCTTTCTTCGTTTTTTTTCCTTCTCCTCTTTCCCCTCCCATTCTCTCTTTAAGTAAACGTGAGTTGGTTGAGTATTCATCCTTTGATGTGGCTTCAGGGTTACCTGGATATGTAAATACAGTTTAATTTCTCCACGTCCCTTCCCTTAATGCCCTAGACTTGGAGTGAGAGTTCAAGTAAAAAATGCTAACGGTCCATGTAAGTCTGGAAGAAAAGAGGGAAAGTCGTAATCCTTTCAGAGATTTAGTTTCAGCACTCACGACACGGCACAAAGAGAAAGTTCGATGACCACTTTTTTCATTTCCTAGCCTGAGGTTTCTTAGCGCAGCCCTAGCACACACACACACACACACACACAAACCGAGAGAGCGGCGGAGAGTCTTTTTTAGGACTTTGAAGACCTCCGTTAATTTATTGTCCATAACAGAAAAAAAGTGATTTAGTTTTTTTCTCACAGGAAATAAAACCAAGAAGCTGCTCACCCTCCTCCTCCTCTTCTTCTCCTTTTCTCAGCCTCCGATTTCATACCAGAGAAGATACGTATATATATGTATACATATATAATTTTGAAAAGATCACCGGCTGGACCATACGTCGTGTGTATCCTTCTTTGTGTGTGCTAACCCTTGACAAGTTATGAGGAACGACTTTTTGGGAGCAAAAAAGCCAGGAAAAAATTATACGACCACACCAAGAACTGTAGGTACTAGTACAGAAGTACTGGGAGGAGTGAGAGAGGAGGTGAGGGTGGTAATAATCTATATGAGTTAGTAGTTAGTATGTTGGGACACGTTTAATGGGCTCCATTTAATTGCTCATAGAGCCACGAAGACAGTAATGGGGGTTGGGAAGAGGGGCGGGGAGGGGAGATGATGACAGGCCGGAAGACATTTTTGAGAAAGAAAGAAAAAACTCATTTCAACTTCTTATATGATCTACTGTGTGAATGAGGATACTATTCTAACCCTTTGAAGAGTCAGTGGAGAAAGCAGCTAGGCTGTTACCCCCTGAGCTGATTGGACGGAACGGGAGACTTGAAAAGTTAAGAGTTTGTAAAGGAGAAGGAGACTGGACGTATTTTTACTGCCTATACGGATTAGCATGTGAAAGGAGCAACCTTTTGACCACAATATGCACAACCCTAATGTTCCATTCATTTTGTGTAATTTATCAATTGATTCTTGTGACAAATTCTGTCTAAATGTATTACACATCTATATCTATTGCTTTCACCGTTTCGCCTTTACTGTCCTTTACGTATTGAACTGTCTCTCATAATGTTATTGCAAATATTTTAAGCTCAGAACAAGCTGCTGGATGGTTTTCATTTCAGGTCTTCTTTTGAGTCGAGAAACAATTGATGACTTTTATTAGTACGTTGTGGTTTGTAAGTATGCTATTATATTGGAAAAAAATGTTTTAATTAATGAGGTATTAAATGTTGACTCTCCTAAAGCATGGAAAGAAATGAACTCGGGTGATAATCCTTAATCTGATACAGGGCGAACTTTGTCTGTGGTCAAAGTGTAAGCTTGAGCCAATGTGACTGCGATGAGTTTAGTCAGAAGTTGTGAAACACCTTGTATATTGTTTGGTTGAAATATTATAGGAGGGCATGTGCATTGATTAAATCCGATTAATTTATTAAACAAGATAGTGATGGGGGATCGTACTTTTAGATGCACGGAAGAATATTTGAATTCAAGTGTAATATTCAACTTTGTATACTAATGTAGTGCACAGAGAGAAAGCAATGACTCCCACAATTACAGGGCAGTGGAGGAGCCTTTGATATCCAGGCTAAGCCGATTTGAAATGGAGGAGAAGGGAAGAGAGATGAGCAGTCAGATGCATGCTGCATAAATCGAAATGTATGCAGTATATCTATCTATATATATATATATGTATGTATGGGGTGGAGAGGAGGAGGGTGGTAAAGAAAATTGCGTCTCTGTTGTGCAATGGAATGTAGTGTAGTTTGGTGAATCACGTGAATATAAAGAGAGAGAGAGAGAGAGAAAGAGTCATCAGCCATTGGTTTCTCTGAAGCAGCGAACAAGAGTGAAGTTGCATGAAAGGAAAACTTGGCGAGGAAAAGACGCTTGGTAATAATCATCATATTTTCGAGTCTCAGAACATCCCAAATGACCTATGGAGAGAAGGCTAAAGCTTTCTTTCCATGCAGAGAAAACTGTTATGGAAGAGACAGAAAATGTGTGCTTATTCTTAATCTCTACTTTCCCCTTTCTCTCTCGACTCGTTTGATCTCAGCGAAATTTGTTGTGTTAAGGTTGTACCGTACAACGTAGCACTTTGTTTAGATGAAGGGGTCAAAACCAGAGTAATTCAAAAATGGGGAATTATTGATAATTCTCAATTAGATTAAATATATTTGAGATGCTTAGAAATATTTGAGAAAGTTGTGAGTAGAAATTAAAAGAAATGAGAAAATTCGCACGTCTCACAATTTTATACATTTTCAGATGAGGTTTTTGGAAAAGAATCTCTTTCTGAATGAATTAAATAAAGCGCGTCTTAATTATTATCCCTATAAAGTTCATCAAAGGAAAATTCATCTCCACCATTTCTATTCATGAGAAACAAAAGAATAAATTCTAGGTCTGCAAACTCCATCACAGCAACTAGTGTTAAAATTGATTGCACCAATTATCCCACTGTTCCATCCATTTGTGCTGAACCAAAACAATGAAAATTAGCCGTTAGCTGCAGCGTCAAAGCCCTCCAACTTTCCTCTTTTCTATTCTAATTTGATTAAACACAAAAAAACCAAAATTCTCCTTTATTCTCTCTCTTTTGTTAATACCCGTCCACACAATGTGTTATTCAAATTATGCAAAACGCACACACACACACCCACTCTCACTTCAGTTGTCAGTAGATACTTCGAGGTCTCGGGAAATTGTACAGGATATTTGAGGTTTGTTTTTAATAGTTACTAATTAAACGTCAGCTCCGAAATAACATTACACTTCACACTTGACACAGACAAACAGGAAAGAAGAACAAGAGGAGAAGAGGGGGGTCGAATCTCATCCCAAAAACTCATTTCCTTTTTTCTTTTCACTATCACTTACAATTTTTCCAAAATTCCCTTGGCATCCTTTGTGTATTGTACTCCAAGTTTGAATTTAAATCCGTACACATTTATAAGTACATTGTGTACGAGCTCAACAGTTGGAAATCTCTCTTTCTATATTTTCTAAGTATACAGACAAAAAGGTCGGTTCAATCAATAAACAAAAAGGTAGGGAGAGATCAAAGGGAGTGTATAACCCACACACACAGTTTCCCTTTGTGTGTGTGCTGAGGAGAAAGTAGACCCAAAATTAAAATGCAATTAGGCCCATTATGCATGCACGCCCCTACATCACGCACACATAGCCACATAGCACACATGCACACGCAGTCCCTGTTACAATAGGTTTACGCCGTGGGTCTTAGATAAAAAGAGAACGGAGACGCTTCTTCTCTTTTCCTGAAAATTGAGAGCAACCTTAGGGAATTGAAGAAAAAAACGAAGAAAAAAGGGAAAGAAGAGCACGTAATCTGGGACAAAACTGTGTATGTGTGCAGTTAAACTAGAGAGTTGGATAAGAGAGTCAGAGGAAAAGAGAGAAAGAAAATAAAATTGTTGCATGCGTCTCAAAATAGAAAAGAGTGTATAGGAGAGGAGGAGAAAGTAAGGAGAGAAAATGTTTTTTGAGAAAGTTCAAGTTGGCAAAGACTTGGCCTTGTTCTTCTCATGGACGGGGGCTTCTACTTTTACGTACGTGTTGAGAATGGGATTGCGTAAAAGCTAATTAAATGCTTCCTTATAATCAAGGATGTTTTATAGGCTTTAAAGAGGGTGAACAAAACAATGTCAAGGGAAAAAATTCTTTTAGTTTAACTCCTCTGCTTTAGACTCAGATCCTCATTTTGTCTCTTTTTTACTTTCTCTCCTTCCAGTTTGTAAGTGTAAATAGTGACCATGAAGAAATGGGGATGGAGTGAGAAAGGGGCTCTTTACATCATCACGTACGTTGCTTACACATGTGCATTTCATAGAAGGGGGAGGGGAAAGGGGAAAAAAGAGACGAAATGAGGGAGATTAAGTAAATTATTTTTAATGCTATTCAGAGAGGGGGGATAGAAAAGGGAGGAAGTTGAGCCTAAGGCGGAGGAGGAGAGGGAGCATGAATTTCCATCTTCTCGCTCAGCCGGGCTGAATTTTCTCATTAACAGGATATCCACGAGGAGCAAAAAAGGTGATTTCCTCTCTCCCTCTCCCTTTCTCCCTCTTTCACTCTTTATCCTATTTCTCCAATGGCTTTCTTTCATCATGCTCCACATTTTGTCAACTTTGGCTTTTTTACAGTCCGAAATTAACATAGGATGATGTGAGGCTGCGGGGGACGTCTCATCTTGGGCAGAAGAAGGAATGAAATGTAACCACAAGATGAAACGGTGTTGAGTGACTACATGTAGACTTTCCACATTTATTTTCGTGAGGGTGCATTAAATATTCTGTAATTATAGTAAATTTATCTCCTACTTGGATGGATGAACGATAGATCAAAGGAGAGAAGAATTCTCTATTCTCTCCTTCTTTCAAGGGAAAGGGACAGGTGGATGTTGATGACACCGTGACATACGGTGTAATGATTGTTTCTATCAAAGTCCATGTACAGGGTGTGAGGAGAAAGAAGGGGCGAAAATTACATTTCACTTTCACTCGCACTACAAATTTTTAAAAAATTAAAAATTCTAGTCTATAGCTGAGTAATATACGAAGTCGGGTAGCGCTGTCTTATTTTGGACGCATCTAATGTATCAATAGAATACCTCTAACTACCTGGGCCGTACGAACACAGAGCCGACCAGGATTATTCGCAAAAAATCACTGCCAAAAGACTTACAGTGACTTTATTAATAAAATTTGCGGACTGGTTGAAGATTTGTGGATAAAGCGGTCTAAGCTAGTACATTGTATAAAAATGTCTGATATAATCAGATTCAGAATTCTACTCATACTTTATAAGGATCGATGTACATGATGAAACAATTGGGGTTGAAATTAATTGTAAAAAAATTCCAGTCCTCCTGATTCCCTGTCACCCTGTACAGTGCAGACTCATAGTAAATTAATCATGAGCCTCCTCCTATTTCTATCTTTTCCCACTTTTATACTCGAAGAGAGAGAGAGAGGGGTGGAGAGAGGGAAGGGACGGTGAGGAATAAAATAAGAATTGCATCTGGTTGTTCAAGGTGACTGGTCTCTACTATACATCCTTCTCTTGCACTCTTTCCTTCCCAAACTTTTCACACACACTCACACAATCCTACATTCCTACTCCCATTTTTCACCTCACAAGTCTTTCCTTAAATTTACTTTCTTTTCCTCTCAACCTCTTTTCCCTACATTCATTTCAACAATTTAGTCTGGAATTTATGACGGTGACTGAGAGAGAGAGAGAGAGAGAGAGAGAGAGCGAGTTGATTCGCATCTTTCAGCCATTTGCAATGAACTAGATTGCATTTAAAGGGAAGGACTTGCACTCTTTCCATAAATTATTACTTTAGCCTATTACCCTGCTAACTCTCACGCTTCTTTTCTTTCTCCTCCTCCTCCTCCTCCTTTCTTTATTATATATATATATATTGAAAAACTTAATGTTCTCGTATCCCTTCAGAGCAATTTTCTAAATATTTTGGCACCATTTCAATGAACATTTCCTTTTTGAACTTTACCATTTAATCCTGGAGGAGTACGAGTACATTTGCACATGCTATAGATATTTATTACTTTAACTAGGATCTCAGTCAATAAGAAAGTTCGCAAAAAAATACAATTATAAATCTACACAATTAACTTATTTTCCCATGATCACACACGCACACACACCCATCAGAAGAGTAGACTTACTGTCTACCCAGGAAAGTTGATTTCCCAATGAATTGAGTATAATTGAAATTTTCCAAGAAAAAACGAAAAGCATCAGTCTATGAAGGGAAGGAGATAGGGATGGTGGTGATATTTGTCAAGTCTCTTTGGATTGGAACAAGATGCGTGGGGGAAATCAAATGATGCACAAAAAGATAGGGATACACACACATACGCCCATTCTAGCCAGAGAAAACTGAAAGCAGAAGAGAAAGTGTACTATCAAAGGCAGTGGTGGTGAGGGGAGAGAGAGAGTTGGAAGAGGACGAGGACGGTGAAAGTCTGTAATCAGAAATGTGCCATTTTCCAGTTGATCGAACGGGCTGTTAAGACTGTGTATTCATTCATTGTCGACGGGAGGAGGAAAAGAGGGAAAGTATGCATATATGCACACATTTTTGCATAGGCATAATGATCTATATATTATTTGTATGTAGATATGGAGGGAAAGAGAGTTCGCTACAAGCACTCAGTTCCAGCCTCTGTCAGTTTCCTTCGATCTTCAGTTTAAGTGCGAAAATGATGCTTTCAGCCTTTTGCTCTTCTCTATTCTTCCTTTTTTCCCCGCACTTTCTCTTTCTCTGTTGAGTCTCTGCAAGGGCAGTAAGGGCAGAGGGGTACATAGAACCATTATATATATGTATATGCGTGTATACATACGAGTGTGTGTGTATGAAAGATCAGAGAGAAGATTGCCACAAAAGAGTTTCACTCTCTTCCTCTGTTCACTGTGAGGTTTGAAACATGGTGCCTTACTTTGAAATATAGGGAAGACATGGATAGAGAAAGAGAGAAGGAGAATTGAAACCTTTTTTCTTCTTCCTTACCTCTTTCACATTTTGCCTTCAATTTCCACTGAATGTAGAAAAGAAGGAGGAAGGATACTCTAAGATTTTTTAAATCTAGCTCAATGTGCACTGGAGATTTTCCTAAAATCTTCCAACTTACTTCCTCTCTTTTCAATTTGAATCCACTAGTCTCATTTCAGTCCCAATTTTTGTCTTTGGAGTCTTATGACTGTAGACAGAAATATAAAGGAATTTTTTAACATAATAGCTTCTTTCTATTCTCTCTTTCATTTTACTTTTTTGGTTACATATATCTACATTTAAACCTGACACCCTTGGGTCCTCAAAAAAAGTAGAAAGGGGGATTTTTTTTGACAAAATTGTTCACTCTCTCCCTATTCCCTACGATACATTATGCAAACCCCCGATTTCTAAAAGTTGTTTTGTTGTATTTTGCTATGACTGCATATATGTATATCATATGTATATCGTAGGATGTATACGTATTGAGGATGGATCTTTATATTGAGGATTTCAAGCTGCTTGAAAAATGAAGAGAAAGTGTTACATGATTTTTGTCCTCAGTGATGAACAGATCCTATTGTGTGTGGATGATCACAAGTCGACCGGGAACATGACGTCGTAGATTAGACTCAAGCCTTGTTAATGCACATGTGACAATGTGTCTACTATCATCACATAGGAAAACACAAAACCCACAAATTACACACATACTCATGTACGCGTATGTAATTTCTGCCTGGGACAACTGAGCAGAATTGTTATTTGATATGTGAATGGAAGCTGTTCATTGCTCTCTGCCCACAATTATTTCCCTCCAAATGACTTTCCGCTTCACTAATATAATCCTACAATAATATATTCTTCTACTAATCTCACGGACTGATTGAAAATGAGAGAAAGAGTGAGTGGAAAAAAGTGTACGAAGCCATGTAATTGTGGTTATTATTAAAATTCGGGATCCGAAATACTTTCACTGATAGACTATAATGATTCATGAGTACATACAAATGTAAATACGATTTTTTTGGGTTTATATATTTAGCTAATTGCAGTGAACCTCACTTACTTTCATCTCTGAAAGGAAGCAGTGAAAGGTGGAACGTTGGATCTACCGCGCAGTCTGCCGAGGAGAAAGAGTGAACACTGCTTTCTCCCGCATAACTTTCTTTTCCGTCCTCCTGATGGAGTTGTCGCCTCTCTCCACATTTGCAGAACCTTTTTGTCCAAAACTTTTACTCTCCTTATATTTACTGAGTGGGTCCAAGTCTAGTGAATATAATGAATTTGATGATATACATGAACTCAGTTCACAATTATGCATGATTTGTAGCAGAAAATATTTTGTAAATAATGGATTTTTTAGTAGCAATTCACTTTTATTCTTAGTAAATATGTTGTTGCACAATTACTCCCGTATCATTTAGTAATCTCCATTATATAAATTTTCAATTTTTTTTCATAAACTTGATGGAAATTTGACATCCTAGCATACCATGTGTTTTTTTCATATATTTACAGGTAAGTTTTCACCTTCTCTCTTTCTGTCGCTAATAATTTTTGAAGCGTAGAAATATTTTTTTTTGAATATTTTATTTTCTCTTTGTAATATAGCACACCATTTGTTACGTTTATCTTTGTTTTTTCTCTTGGTATACAATCAAAAAATCCCACCCGCTTCAAAAATCTTTTCCTCCTCTTTTGTAATTACAAATATTTTAAGAATTCATTTTTAAACGCCCCTGATTCTTTATTGCTGTACAGCAACAATGTAGTACAAAGAAAACAATATTTTATACGTACAACTCAAAAACAATGAAAATTTAAATGAAGACAATTTTTACAATTAATATTTAAACTATTTAAACCTTTTACATTTCTTTAAATCTTTGAACTTCCAAACTTTCAAACATACTCACTGTCAATAAAAACAAATCATGGTGTAACAATGCAATAAGAATTTTTTAGAAATTGACAATAAAATCGTGTTAAAATATACATTTTGCAAAGTCCTCCTTTCTTCTTTCTTCTCCATAACAGTCATTACAAAAAACTAATTAATAAATTAACAATCAACATTTACTATACATTTAATTCTTATAATTATACTTGGCTCTGAACAAGTTTTGTGTTCACCTGTCTCTCCTCCTTCCCATCAGAAAGATTATCCATCACATGGTTTAATTGTGGTGCGTGTACGTGTGTGCTTGTGTGTGTGATTATCTTTTCAAAATGTTTTGTGTGTGTACTTAGAATAAAAGTCAACAATTAATTATATGAGTACATGTACAATATTTTTAAAACTTTTTTTTTCTTGTAATTATCCATTGTACAAATACTTATACGTATTTATATGTAATATTAAAACATTCCCTATTGTTATACGCTGATTTCTTGAACTTGGATTTGAACGCGTTTCTTCACGACTGTTGAGTTGGGGGTTGTGGCCGTATGTCTCTTGAGGACACCCACCAAAGTCCCAGTCCCTGAACTTGGACTCGCACTGCTCCCTGAATTGTTGGACGAGGATCCGAGGATATTACTCATCTGCATCCCACCCGAGGATCGGGTTAGAGTATTGGAACCGGATGAGAGGCAACCCCGAGGTGGTTTTGGAGGTTCCGGGATTTGATCCCCTATTTCAAAAAAAATAAATTTTTGAAAATTACAAATGAGAGACGAGAATATTTATTTTTTTAAACAAAATAAATTTATGTGGATCCGTAAATACACACAATTTTTTTGAGATTTCATTTGTTAACTTGTATACTTAATGCAGATGATTGGCTTGTATTCGCCTTTTTTAAAAAATTCTGTAATTTTAACCTTGTATGTATTTACGGGTTGGTAAATGTGATTGACAGAAGACTGGATTGGGAACTACACAACGATTGAGAGTAGAATGAGTGAGTGGGAGGAAAATAAAAAGTAGACCAATTACATTTTGAGTTGAAAATAAAGAATTTGTATATTTGTTGTGTGTTGTACTGACATGATTTACCTGCATTCTGGTTCATGTACAGACGGATGGATGAGCTCCCCATTGTGGGTGAGTTAGAGTTGAATTCGGAGGAACAATTTGGGTTCCCTGACCCCTCGACACAGTAGGGAATGGACATGGACATGGGATTCCTTTTGGGATTTGTAGAAGAGGCCCTGTCTGTCCGTTGTGGAGTTAGGAGCATGAGAGGGGACGGTGACCTCCCGGGTCTCATGACCGAGTTACAGTTAGACATGGGGAGGGGTTTCAAATCAAGTTGAGCACAGGCGGCCGCAGGGAATTGGGACAAACCTAATGTTTCTCCCATATCTTCCCCACCACAATCACCATACGAGGACAGATGGTCCGGGAACTCATTCAACCCAGCTTGCCACTTGTACTCTTCCTCCTGGAAAACAAACAGCCGAGTCAAATCCTCATACTAACTTATTCATTTAAAGTAAATGTACGTATATACTACACCAAAATCCGATTTTCAACAACAGTTTTTGTTACTAAATCTATATGCGGGTAAGATAGTAAAGGGTGTCGAATCTGAGCATCATTTTTCCTTTATTTGGTTTACGTCAAAAGTCTACAATTTAATTTCGGTTCATAAAAAGTGGAGAAGAGAAAGCAGTTTTACAACAAACCTAAAATGTATAATTTTAAAGCCGACAATTGATTTTTTTACACCCTAAAAGTCCCGTCTGGACATTCTTCTGGACAATCCCTTTGAAATTTTTGAGGCAACTTCAAAATGACCATGAGACTCCCCGCACACAAACACTTTCACTGCATGGTATTTCAGTATAGTTTCTACTTTCTACAGATACTCTGCATAGTGAAAGCCTCCTCCTCGGCCGCCTCTTTACTTTCTCTGTACTTTTCTCCTAGTCTCCGTCGACGAAGGAACGATAAGAAATTGGAAACTGCATCAATATTACAACAGAGTAGTGTAGACAATACTCTCTCTCTCCCTCTCTTACTGGAAAAAGATGCTCAGATGGCAGTGGGCAGGGAGGATAGCATTCTTTTTAAAAATTGGACCGAATTCCATGTTGTCGGCATTGCATAGTATAACAAGAATTTTTGAAAAAAAAAACTTTTTTCTACACTCGAGAGAAAGTTTCAAATTGAACTCTCCCTGTCTCTTCCCTTTCTCCAAAAAAAAGAACGAACAGAGCTCTCCAGTTTTTTCTCTTCTCCCCACTTCTGAAATGGGAGCAGAGACAGGGAAGGGAAGCTGTATAAAATATGGTGAAGTATAGAGGGAGGAAAAAGGATAAAAAAAATAGATAGGAGGAGGATGACCACGTTGTGCGTTTGGAATACAGAAGAGGATAAATATGTTGAATTATTTTTGGTTGGGGGGTGAAGGAGAAGGAGGAGGAAGAGGAGGAGAAGAAGATATTTTTTATGAGGACAACTTTACTACCTGCTGCTGTTGCTGCTGATGGTGGTGACTGCCAGGATGATTGGATGGCGTGAGTCCTCCAAGTCCTCTTTTACGATGGCACATGATCGCAGCAAAGACTAGGACGTTGAGAAGGATGAGACAAATACCAACTGTCATGGTGACGGTCAGGGCGGTCGCGTAGTCATAATCAGCTCCCATCCCCAAACTCATGTCCGGAAGCTCATTTGCATTACTACCACTACGTCTATTCGAAGAAATGTCTTTTTCCGCATCCACCAGATCTTGCCTTTGTCTAGATGGAGGAGGATGAAAATCCAAAAATATACTTTTATTACAAAAAAATATATCCCATCAAAATGTGCACAATGGGAAAAGGAACATGGAAGATGATATACATTTTTTTTCTTTCACTTTGCCAACATTTTTCTTTTCACAATTTAAATACAAATAACTTGACACTTTCCTTTGTCCCTGAATTAAAGAGGGAATTAAAAATGAGCACACATGCACACACACACTAATACTCTTGGAATTCCAAGGACATGGAGAGGAGTAGAAGAAAAATGAAGAAGATTGTCGGAGAGAATGGGAAAGGAGAAAGTCTGAAGAGGAATCAGAGATAGCTAGATACATACAGAATGCATACACACTACATACCATCCATGTGGTTTCTTACATTGTGACGTAGAATTTTCTTGGCGACAAACTTCATCAAACTTTCTACTTGACATGCAAATTTGGAGGGGAGGGGAGAGAAGAAGAGAAAAAAGAGTTGGTAAAGCAGAAATAAATCATATGATGGGGAAAGTTAGAGACTTGAAATGGTTCTGAATTGCATAGAATGAAATGGAATGGGGGTGCAGGTATTTTGCCTCCATGAAAAGATGGAGGAGAAGAGAGAGAGGGGTGGGCTGGAAGGAAAGAATGTTTGTCAGAGGACGGGTGGGGGTACCTTGGGAACAAGGAAAGGAAGCGTAAAAAAAGCTGGAAAGTTAGTCCGTTTTATGGTTGACGAGGGAATAAGGAAATTTTCTTTCTCCCTACTTTCCTCATACATACACACATAGAGAGTTAAACTTACACGACAGTGTGTCGAGTTCCTTGAGAGAAGGGCTGATCAGTTCCTTCTGGACATTCCGTGGTTGTCATGGATATCCCAGGGGATATAGTTTGTACATCCATCCCTTTCCCTCCAACTTGGTCTGCTAATGTGTAAGGGAGTAATGGCCGAACAGGACCTTTTATACCATTCGAAAAAGATTATCATTAATTTGCCTATTTTTAAACTTCTTTTCTCAGAAAAATTAAATTTTCTATTTTCCAATTGTCATTTGATGTAAGTGTCAAATCGGTTTGTTCAATCATGCTACGATTTAGGTATGCCGCTTTTAGTGTGACCGAGTGTCATTATGAAATTTTGAAGGGAATTAAATAGAGCGTAATTACTCACCGACGTATAAATTAGGATTGTCGTCGGGGAAGGAATGATGAGCGAGGGTGACATCAGATCCACCCGGAAGATGAATTTGTGGGATGAGATTGAGCCATAATGCCATTTTATGACCACGATAATGACTCCTGTTGTTTGATCCCATCCGCCAGTAATTGGGTAGTTTGTATAATTAAATCCAATCCCAGACACACACACACACAAAGAAAGACACAATGTAAACGAATTAGATCCCACAATGCAACAACATTGTAATGACTTGTACTAATGAAAATTCAAAACAATGAAAGAGAAAGTGGAGAGAGAATTGAGCTAATTAATTTGCCTTATTCGTGGTTTCGTCCCGATATTCATGTAAAGTTGTGTGTTGGCATCAAAGGGGTCCCAGTATAAGGACCTCACACGTATCCTTTCCCGGGAGGAGGATGCCGCAGCAGACACAGAGGAAGAGGAGGATGAAGACGAAGAAGAGGAAGAGGAAGAGGAGGAGGAAGATGAAGATGATGCTAAATCTGAAGAGGAGGAACGAAGGAAGGAACTTGAACTTCCACTTAAGCTAGCCCAATCGTGATTACCCCCACCACCACCAACACCAGCGTCAAGGAGACTTGAAGAAGATCCTCCTCCACCACCACCACCACTGCTGCTACCACCTCGAACACCAGCCTCGTTCAAATTTGGATCTCTACAACAACATTACAATTCCAATCTTCAAGCTTAGCCCTTAGTCTCAAAGAGAAAGTCCAAAGAGGAGGAGGGAGGGAGGGAGGGAGGGGTGTGTTATGTAAACTTGAGTGAGAAGAGCTCATTCTTGGATTCATTCATCTTAACTTGTCAAATTCAATGTGTAAGAACGTGTGTGTATACGTGGATGTGTGTGTGCGTGTGTGGAGGGTTGAGAGGGGAAGGAGGAAAGCATTTACATTGTTTGAACTATTAGTTATCTAAAGAGGAAATGGTTGTTACGGTTCCGGTTGTTTTACCGCACAAGGACTGGGAAGACTCGAGTGGAGGAGGGGAGGGAGAGATGAGAAAGAGAGGCAAGAAACAGAAAGCAAGGAAGACGCTCCACTGAATTATCCACTATATGACTTGAGGGAAATGTTGCTAAGAATTAGGCAGTCTTGCACAAGACAGGATTTAATCTGATTCTCTCTTCCCCCTCCTCTCTCTCTGGGTCTATACCTTAACTTTCTCTCTCACTCTCACTTTATTAAAGATTCAAATGTGGTTGAGAGAATTATTTCGTCTGATTTCACAGAGAAAGCTCTTCCAGTCGGCTTGGGCAAAGTTGGGTTTTACAATGTAAATAACAAATATTTTAGACACTACTCATCTCCATCCATATTCCGTACAGTAGATATGGAGCGTAGTACATAGTAGTAGCGTGTTTAGTGTAGTGTGTAGTAGCGTGTACAATACAGGACACAGGATTACATTAGGAAGTGTAAAATAATTCAAGGACCACAAATTTGTACACATGAGTATCCACAGAGGACTTTCATTTTTGAAGATGATGTCTTTCTTGCTCTCTCTCTCTCGGAAAAATGAATAGAAAGTGTGTACTGTGTAAGTGTGTTTTTTTGTATAGTGGAATAGTGGAATGGGATGGATGGAAGAAGGAAGATCAAGATAGAAAAATAGTTTGTCTTTGACTTACCCGCTTTTCGCAAAGTTGGCCAAGTAGTGAACGAGTGTCTCGGAGACGACAGCATCCTGCTTACTAAAATTAGCCAGGCTGGACCAAGGGGAGGGGAATGGCAGGCCTCCCAGTGCGGGCACATTGTTTGTCACTGGTATGGCCATGATATAAGGCACTACGTCTCCCTCCAAACTACCCAGTCTCTGTAAAGTCAAGTCAATCCATTATGTCAACAATCTGGTTAGAAATCACGGCGGCTCACCCTGCCATACCCCGTACACTCTCTCCTTTCTCCTCCTCCTCCTCCACCTCCTCTTTTATTTCTCTGTCTTGGCCGTACTGGGCACACTTTATCAACTCAAGATAAATTGCACTCTTTTCCCTCAATTCTACTTCCTCATCCCTTCCATACACATACACTGCATTCACCCCCAGAAACCCCAAGGCTCAAGTCTCAACTCCCACAGAGACAGAAAGAGAGAGAGAAGCTCCTTGACTTCCTCTCATCTGACTTTTATGGACTCAGCGGTTTCCAATCCTCTGTGTATTGAATTCCTCAAAAATCTTTTTTCTCCTCATGACGACTCCTGTACAGTTCTCTCTAGCTTTCTCTGACTTTCTTTTCTTTTCCAGAGAGACCAACAACCGGGAAAATTCTCTGCACTTAAACACCCCTCTCCTTCCACTTTCTCTCAGGTCATCCGCTCCCAAATTTTTTTAAACCTTTTTTTGTAGTTCGCTTTCAAATATGTTTTTGCCACCACAATGGTTCACCTCTAATGAGAAAGAAGAGAGAGAGAGTCAAGGGTGTGCATTTTGCACATGCAAAAAATGTATTTCCAGTCTACTGCACCGTGCAAAAATGTATAATGTTATTTTTTACATGTGAGTGTGGCTGTGTGTATATGTGTGGATTTGAGTGTGTGGGTTTCCGCTTTTGTCATTTGTCATGCTGAGCCTTTTGTCCTCATAAGATAAAAGAAAAGCGCGGGAGTTGAGAGGGAAAAAATAGGGAAAAGAAGAATAAAGAACTGAATACACTGAGGAATACATGTTTGTGTGTGTGCACAATTGTGTTCACACACCCACACTTTCTCTATTCTCTACTCTCTACTATATATCCCATTTATACACATTTATTGTTGAGGCGAAGTTTAAGCTTTCACAGTAAAAAAAATTGCACATGATTCTGGACCAGAATTTCTTGTGGCTGCATGTCCCTCGTACATTTTTCCAGGGGAAAAACAGCTCACCATAAAATCATCACTTTACATTCGTACATTCATGCAACTCAGCCAAGCCCTTTGGCTGTGAATCTTCATTCTCTGAAAAAAATCATTTTTCCTTTTTCCATTCTTTTCACAATAAAAATTTTCCAAGGAAGGGAGTGCACGCTATGCGTACAATTTTCAATTTTTTGAAAAGAGCTGTAATTCTAAATGTACACAGTGACTCTTTTCTTTCTACATACATATTTCTTAGGGTATAAAGTATAATAGCTGTAAGCTGTAATATATAGGAAGAAGACAGTTGGGAAAAGCAGCATACAAATTTATTAACGTGTCAAATTCCATGCACCTGATTCATCGCGACATTGTCCAGCTGTTTTTGTCATTTTTATTTTTCCAGAAGGTGCTGTGTACAGGATATAGAGGGGAAAAGAAAGAGAAAGTGAGACTGAGACTGAGGAGAGAGGGGTGTTTCTGGAAGGAGGAGAAGAAGGGAAAATCCAGAAGGCGGTTGGGGAGCACATGATTCACATATTTAATAACTTGAACAGCTTAACACAAGGAAGTGGAATGGAAAGAGAGAGAGAGTAGGCAGGATGGGGGTGGCTTTGGAAACCTTCATGAGTTTTTATGATCTACTTTGACACTTGGGGAAAGCATGCGCCTTTTTCAAAAAAAAATTTTTTTGGTTGAAGAATCCATATGGTTTCTCTTATGAGACTGTATAATTTCTTGACATTTCGGCCTGTTTCCCTTATTCCTCACTTTCTCCTGGAGAAAGTAAGGATTGTGGAGGAGAGAAAGGATGGAGAGTCTGTTGCATTTTGTTTCTCAGTTTTCCAGTTCCTTGGAAATAGTTTCTATAAGAAGAGAAAGTAAAGTGAAAGTTGAGAGAAGAGGGTGGGAAGAGGACAGAAAAGAAATGGAAGACAAGTCGATAAAAAGGAACAAGGGAGTTGAGAATAGAGAGAGGAATGTTCTAATTGATGTTGTGCTTGTTCCAGTCCAATTCAGAGACAGATTAACTCACTCATCCCTCTGTCTCTCCTTCAGCTGCTTATCCTGAGGCTGTGATGTGAAGTTGATGTGTTTGTGTATCTCAGAGTAAAATCTGGGAGAGAGATGAAGATTGGAGGTTGGAATCGTGCACAGCAGGAGAAAACAAGGAGTACAAGCGGTAGTTGATAAAAGCATGTTGAGAAAGAGGGAGAGCTTTGGGGGAGTTGAAAAAAGATTTGCACAATACCATACCATACCGTTCTGATTCTCTTGAACCATGTCATACGTCCTTAAAAGACACTTTCTTTCTCATATTATGTAAGAATCTTATCCACTGTGTACAGTAAAAAAAGAGAAAAGGAGCCTCAGTCTCCCAACTTGTACACACACACCGAGCACCACGACCCAAATCGATCGAAATTTACTGGGGTTCAACAGCTAAAACTCAGGATGAATGTGAAGAATTTTCACATCCTCTGCCCCGCCATCACCCGGCCATGGCAATGACAACTCTTTTTCTCGTTCATTCTCTTCTTCTTCTTTTTACCCTTCAGTCTCCTCTCTCCCTCTTTTTTCCCACATCGATTTGCCCCACACACATCTCCACTTTATATAACCTCTAGCCCATCATCATCATCACACATGCCTCAAAAAACTCATTATTATTAGTAGCTACTCTGTACACAGATTTCATTCACAGTGAATTCTTTGAAAAAAAATTCTCTCTCTATAGAATCCCTGCTCCACATTTATAATACGAAAGAGTTTTCCGAGTCTGAACTATCACTAAAGCAATTTCTCTCACTTTATTCTCCCTCCCGAACCACCACCACCACCGCTTTTCCCACTTCCCACGTCCTCGTCACCATTTATAGTCAGAAGACTTCTCGGGACGAGAAAGAGAGAAAGCGAGAGAAAAAGAGAAAGAGAGAGGAAGAGAAAAAAGGCCAAGATTTTTATTCCCCTAGCAGAGACTGGAGTTTCTATAAAAGCACTTATCGACTTGTGATGGCATAGTTCAAATACCCTCTCTCTCTCTCTCTTCTTTTTTTTCTTCCTCCCAAAAATATAGCTTTCAGTGAACAAGACGCGATTAATGTCATATCGCTCCCACGCAACGCAACAGATCCACCTTGTTTCACTACACAAACTTCTTCGACATTACATCCTCCACGTTATATACATGGAATTTTTTATATAGTGAAGAGATAGTGGAAACATTAAAGGGGAAGGAGGAGAAACTGGTGCTACTGCAGTTTGGTAAAAACATAACGACCACTCCAGTCTCTCTTTCTCTCTCTAAGTCAAGCAAAGTATTTAAAAAGGAAACTCATCTTCCTCCCACCCGCAGGGAGTTGTGAACCAACCACTCAAGATAAACCTGCAAGCGAATAATCAACGAGGAAACTTTCAAGGTATCCCCCCTCCTGTCTCCAGTCTCTCCCCCCACTGATACTTATTTTATTTCGGAGAGAAAGAAAGAGTAGGAGAAAATTTTCATTTCATTTTTTCCAGATGCTGTTGTTGTGTTCATTCCTTCAACTTCCGTCTCTCCCATCTCATTGAATGATAAATGCGATCGTCTTGGTTGAGAACCATTGTCGAGGAGAAGGAGGAGAAAAAGAAATTGATGAGTGTACTTTCACACAAAATACATATACATTTTTTCTAACCATCTACACTCACAGTTTGAGTCTCACATCAACACACACATATATCAGTATAGTGTGAAAAGTTAGTCATTTTTTAAATGGATTGAGTAGTGAATCAGGAATGACAGTGGGCAGAAAGTAATTCAGGAGATTGAGACAAAGAAATACACGCACGCTCCCTTCATTTTTTGGGGAAATGTACAGGGTGAGTTGTTCTGATATTTCCAATCCTCACGGAAAAAATAAAATAAATAATAAATTCAAGTAGTAAAATGATTTTCAAAAACTCCGAAAAAATACTCCATAAAATATTGCCATTAAAAATCATTTTCAGTATACTAAATGTTCTTACATACGAAAAACTTTGCTTTAAAAATTGAAGCGATATTCATTTTTATACAAAATCATATTTGACATGGCTTTGAAATATTTTTGCATTAAATTTCAAAATTGGAAATTTTTTGATATATTTAAAATGTTGGCATTGGAAAAGGCACAATTATAATTGCACAAATATAATTTTAAACTGTTTGTTGTTGTCCTGTTTTTCATTTTGTGAGAAACAAAATGGTTACAAGGGACCCTGGACAAATGGATGGAGAGAAAAGAAAAATAAATGACAAGTCATTTTGATTGTAGCGGATTGTAAAAAAGAAAGGGATGGGGGTGATGATAGGGTTGGGAGGAAAATGACCATATGAGACGTTCGGACTTACCTCATATGATGAGAAATCGTACTCTCTGGACACATGTGAAAAATGAAGCAGATGAGTTTTGGCACCCCGACGGCTATGAATAAGGGCGACTTGGAGAGCTGGAGCAATGACAAGACAATCACTGAGAGCCTCCACCGTGGCATCCCTCAACGGAATCGGGTGGGGAATTGGTCGTTCCCTGTGTATACATACAAACGTTTTACACATGCATTATAATGTATATGGAAAGACAAGCATCTCCTATACCACACACACACATTCTATGATATGAAAGTGTGCAGAAACACTCACCAGTCCGTGTACTCATTCTTGACAATAGAAAAGATTTCTGCAAGGAAAGAAAAGAAAAACGTTCCACATGTAGGTTATCACATAAAGAGGAAATCTAAGTGAGAGTGTGCGGTTTCTCTGACCACACACACACACACTCAGACACATTCTCCAAGTAATAAATATCTCTCGGATGAAATAATATATCGATAATTTTTTCAGGATTCTTCTCCATTCGCGAGAAGAGAAAGGGAAAAGGGAAAGGAGGAGAAAGGACTGCCGTTATGTACCTTGTTGATGGAAGCTGAACACATTTCTGACGAGAGTACGGAGGATACGATCTTTGTGGTGAGGTTCAATTCCATCAGTGAGTTCTTGCTTGTTAAGTTCGTGGACACTCTCACTGGTCGTGAAAATGATGAGGAGTTGGGAGCGTTTAAATTGTTCTAGGGGGTCTTTCTCCATCGCTATTTTGGGGTTCCGGAGAAGAATGTTGTCCACGTAGGGGGCAAAAGGGGAAAGGAATCGGGGGGAATGAGGCACAAAGTTCATCAGGTCTGAGAGATGCTTACGACGGAGACATGGGGCGAGGTCACTTTCTGGATGGGACAATGGGAGACGACCCACACACCCCAGTTGGCTCGAAACTTGTAATGCTATGTCTTCTGGCTTTCGCTGCAATGCCCATGGTGAGAGAACGGAACCACTTATTAAGATTGCCCGTTGAAAGAGACCTGTTCAAAAAATAAATCCAAATTAAATACAGTATTTACACATTTTCTTTTTTACTTTTCACTTTTCACTTTTTATATATTAGCATTGACAATACAGAATGCACGTTAAATTCCCTTTCTTCAACATTTAAGCCAACACAAAATGTATCAGTGTCGTTTAATTCTCTCTCTAATTGAACTATGGTTGTCTTTGTGTGACTACAGAAAAAAGAAAGGGAGATGAGAATTAGAGAGTAATAAGTCTCACTCTCAACACTGCCTCATTGGAAGAGGAGGATGCATGAAGGAAAATAATGATTTCACCTTCACCTGCTCACACAAAACACACAAAAGATAGTCCAATCTCATTTCAGATGGATGCCTAATGCTAATGGTGGTGAATGTTCAAAATTGTGTGAATGGATGGACGCTTGTCTCTTCCTCCCCCCTTCATTCTATTGTCAATCCCTCAATTCCCTTCTTCTCCCTCTCCTTCTTCTCTATCCTCATTCACACTTTCTCCAACACATACAGTACGTACACACACCCCTTTGAACTCGGCCTTCTCTCTTTCCCATCCCCAAATGTGTACACATGGATCTGGATCCATCCTCCTCCAGCTGTATATAGATATTTGAAGAAAATTTATAAAAGCCCTCACCTCCATCGCCCTATATTTCAGTCTTTATAGGCTTGGGGAGACAAATAGGAGGAGTAGAGCTAGGGATGGGCGATACCCCCAGAGAATTCATTTTCTTCACCCAGGAACATTAAACTGGATAGGCTCATGTATTCATTTATGAATTTGCTCTCGTAACTCCCTAACTGTTTTCTCCCCCTCACATATTGTATAACACCACCCACTTTCCTCTCCTCTCCTCTATACTTTCCCTCCCTTTGCATAAGAAATAATAAATGGAGGGAAAGCACAACGAGGGAAGAACATTTGTCATCGGATATCGTTGACATGTCTACCTACAGGAGAAAGAGAGAGAGAAATAGGCAGAAAGCATTCCCACACCAGCCCAGTCAACCAAGGGAGAAAGGAAGAGAAAGCCGGGTGCGTCTTCTGTGTTTGGCCATATTTAGAACATGACTATGCATGTCATTGACATTCCAACAGCTATCCCCAAGAGTCCTGGTCTGACTCTTTATGGATTTTGTGTAAATATCTCGATTTCACCTTACCCTCTCCATCCTTCCGTTTGACTTGTATGTGTGTGTGTGAATGGACTACCTGAGTCTCTTTCCTGAGTTGCCTGGAGAAAGTCTCAATGACTTCTATAATCCCCTACAGTATAGCAGGGCAAATGGACCCTGTCCACTCCATCTGTATTTCTCCCTGATTGAACCCATCATCTCTCCTTCTACGTGTTGGGCTGGACTTAAAGAAAACTTTCTCTCTTCCTACTTTATATGCAATTTTTATATTCTCAGTGAAAATTTATGAAAATGGTAAAAATATTCCCTGAAGAAAAGCCTCTTTTCTACAATCTACACGAATGTGCGTACATGATTAAAATATTATGTCTGCCAGTCTCATTGTATGCACTTTTCATGCACATGTCCAATAATTCTCTGGAAACGTGTGTGTGTGTGCTTCTGTATTCTGTATGTACACGAAAGGGAGGAGTTGTATCACATTTCCTGTATCGACTTGACTGTGAGTCTGTTCCCATGAAATATGACTAGTCTCTCTTTTTTCCTATCTCCCTTTTGCCTTGTGTACTTGATTTGTTTATTCTCCCTTCACAAGTCCATGATTTATGAACCTCAAAATCTGCCTATAGCTCTCCCTCTTCTCCCTTTCCTCACACACACACTCACGCACCCACACTCACTCAATCACTGAAAGAACTGTCATGGAACTACCTAATCCTATTTACTGTATTTAATTAGAATTGGCAGAATTCCATCGTATTATGTATTCAGTGTCTTTCCAATTTCTCCCTTTCTGTCATGACTTTCTGTCGACTCACCGTCTCATTTCATAGAAAATTTTCTCTTTTCAGAGTGAGATTTTAACAAATTTATTTTTCACATTCCTTTGACATTGAAACTAATTTTTGAGAGTGATTTGAAATGAGTGCGATAAAACAGGAAGGAGGATGGAAAGAAGGGAATGAAGAATTGAGGTTTCTACTGTTTTGAATCGTCGAAATTTAGAAAAACTACAAGCCAATTCGTAATAAATGTGTACACACACCCACAAAACATATCTACCCAAAGAGGAGCACACACACACACACTTTTCCTTCTCTCAATGATTGCACATTGTGTTTTCTAACAAGTCGTATAAATCTTTGGAGAATTCCAGCCAGAAAATCTGAAGGAGAAGGAGAAAGTGTGGAGAAAGGAGAAATTTTTTTTCCTCCTGCAATTTCCAAGCCGGGAAAAACATCAAGCATAAAAGGCTACAATTATTCATCATGAGACGAGAAACCTAGATTGCTTGGAGGAGTCTCATCCGTTGTGGTACATTTGGTAAAGAAACAGTTTGGCGTTTCCTTTCCCAGTTTCCTTGCTTTGATATTGCTCCTCAGCACACACACACTCTCTCTCTTTTGGTCGTGTGTGTGTGCTTCTGCACTTGCATTTGGAACTGTCTCGGCGTTTTTGTGTGGCGGTACAACTACCATACATGGAAAAGACACTGTTTGTCAAGCAATTTAATCCAGCCAATTCTATCTATTTCATCATACTGACATAGATTTTTCTTTGTTCGGAGCGCTCATGCAAAAGTTTGAGATGGCACACACAAATACTCTGCCACACAGATGAGAGTGGGAGTGAGGAGGGGGAGGAGGAGGAGAATGTGAAGCAAGATGAGATGAACGCTTTGCGCTAAAATATCCACTTCTTCACGGTACTAACTATTAGGACTTTTCGTATTCCCTTCCTTCGTTAGTTGTCTCTCAAAGCTACACATTTCTACCTTCTTCACTGGCGGCGTGTACTCTGATAGTGTAATACTTGGAGGGAAATGTCTTTGGAAAAAGAGAGAGAACACATCATTGCAAATAACATGACATTACATTCAAAGCTAAGCATCCTTTCTCCGGTTTTCTCTGTGCTTCACTCCTTTCCTCCTTTTTTTGATCTGAACAGAGCATTTTCCCTCCAATTCCATTCCTCCAATAGAATAGATAATACTTGATGTCCGCATCTTCTCCCCCTTTCTCCTCACACATACACACACACTCTCTTCACATAAAGTACGGAGCTAATAGAAACTTTTTTGTACTCCTTCACTCTACACTGGGAATACGTAGAATATGAGGGGGAAAGAAAACGAAGCGGAGTTACAAAGTAGAAACAGATAAAATACACACTCACATACCCCATCCAACCCTACACACTTGAATTCTCCAATACAGCCATGCACACACACACAAACGTCACCCAGCATAGAGAAAGTCTGCCAGCCTATTATGCCTAAGTACATAAAACTCAAATCAGAAATCATTCAGGAGCACTATCGAAATGCCATCACTCTATCTTCCAACTACCTTATGCCCGTTTGAGAGAGAGAATGATGGTATGTACATACTATGTAGAGTACGCAGCTCTTATGATCCACTCCGACACGCATACATCACGACTAGTAGTACAGACATCAGAGAGAGAGAAAAGGAATTGCTATCCATTTCTAGTTTGAAGTAAAATTTTGCATATCTAAATATATCAAGACTACTATTCGGTTTGAATTGAGGGATGGTTTGAAGGATCCGATAGTTCCGTTTGCTATCTTTTTATGTGTGTCTGGTCTGGTGTAGTGTAGTGTGGGGTAGTGTTGGAGGGTGGAGTAGTAGAGTATAGTGTGGGGAGACTTGTACAGTTTAGAGTTGATTGCTGAGAGCCGTAGTAGTAGCAACTAGGAGTGATAAAAAAGAGAGAGGGAGAGGAAGAGAGAAAGAGAAAGCTCGAGTGAAATCAATGCTGATGCCAGTATCTCAATCTCACTTAGCCACACACACTCACTCACTCACTCTCTCAGATACACACAACAAGACGCATCACTATCAACCGTTTCAGAGTTAACAGTACAATAATAAATGGTATTCATCTCTCCCTCCTTCCTCTTTCTCTCGCTTTCACGCAGACACTCCGCCTCCGCAAATGGAAGAGAGATGTAGGGCAGTGTGAAAGTGGGGGAAAGAGAGAGAGTGAGAGAGAGACACACACATCAAGAGTGGAGTAGAACAAAATTGTGCCTGCATCCCCTCCTCTCACTCTCACTCTTACTCTCTGTTCCTCTCTTTCTCTTCGGGTGGAATGGAATGAGATGAAGATCGAGTCAAGAGGCATAGAGCAAAGATAGGGATAGACGTAGGCCTGGGAGAGAGAAAGAGACATTAAATATACCATTTTGGATGGATGCTGACGGGTGCATGGATTTATTCATTTGTAACCTTAGTCCCCTCACATCTTACAGTCCCAGTTACTCTGTCCATTTATCCTGTACCCAACTAACCACAAGTTATTCAAGTTTTTCCATTTCCATACTCAATTTAATGTAGTCTCTCGTGTAGTATATTGTCCACCGCCACATAGACACACACACACACTGTACACAAGAGAGAGGAGGAGGATGGAGGGGACTATTGGCTGTGTATTTGCATGATGAAATATGCCTAATGTACACATTAGACACTCTCGAGTGATCCATGGAAAGTGTGAGCAAAAAAAGAGACACTTTTCTCTCTCTCTCTCTCTCTCTTCTCCCACTCTACTTTCCCTTTGTCTGGCTGTCGAATGACATTTACATAGATCCACATACAAACACACACACTTGTGAGGAGATAATAGACCTGGAGCAATGCAAAGCAGGAAGATGAGAGAGAGAGGCAAAGTGAGGAAGAATGGATTTTAGTTTGAAATCTATTTGGACGTGACAAATCGCCCGTGTGTGTGTGTGCGGGTATGGAGAGGAATGAGAGAAAGAGAGAGAGAAGCGTTCAAGGCTAGACAAATGTATTGTCCGACACGGGGTCATGTTCCTCCCCTCCATTATTACCACGCGACTAAACCCATACAGTCCAAATCATCCAAGTTACTCGTTATTTATCAAATTCATTCTTCATCGGCCATTCTTCTTCCCTCATATTCTGTCCTTCCAAAACTATGTCTTCAGATCCTCCAAAGATTTCTCCTCTCTCTATCCGCCTCTCATCTCTCTCTCTCTCCATCCTCTCCGCTCACCCTATTTCCGCCTTCTCTCTCTCTCCCTCTTTGTAGGTTTGGCGTTTTCATAGGCTGTGTGCTTGTATTGTGAGCATGGGTTCAAAGAGAGAGAGAGAGAGAGAGAGAAAGGGAGTGAGTGTGTTTTAGTTAATGCTCCTATTATTTAAATGGCCCCTCATTTTACCCTCTACCATTGTATTGTTCCCAGTCTCACTTTTAACTAGTCTAATTAATTTGATTCATAGGCTACAGTCACTCCGCTACTAATAATTTCAACTTTCACCATCATTATTCATTGGTTTATGCTCTATGTAAAATTTCGCCTTTCACATATTGCAAAATCTACAAGGGAATGGCTGAAGGGCGGCTATGTATGTAAATTCCTAGATTGCTTTGCTACATGAGTATTTTTAAAATTCAAATGTATAGTTCTCTGGATCAGAAAAAGTTTGCTACAGAAAAAAAACATTTTTAATTTAATCCCTCTGGGTAAATTTAATCCATTAAAAAGGGAGAAAGTCCACTTGTGATTCATTTCAAGAGAACTCTCACATACACAGCAACTCTTTATTGTCCCCAAATAAAAGTTTACATTGGCTAGCGTCCATTCCCCTCATTCAATCCTGTCCATTTTCAACGCAAAGTCATTTATGTAAATGTGTACGAGAGGGAGAGAGAAAGTAAAGTATGATTTTAACTTGAGAAGAGAAAAGGGAATGTAAAGGATGAGAGCATAAATTTACCTTTGGCAATGGGTGCAATGAGGAGGAGATTAGCCACCACAGCTCCAGAACGATAGCCAAGAAGTGTAATCCGCTTGGGGTCCCCTCCTAAATTAAATACATAATAAAATATTATCTTAATAGCTCCGAATTTGCTTTTGTTCGAATGAAGTAGAAAGTGAGGGAGGGTTCAAAAAGGCTCCTCGCCAAATCAAACAGCAACTAATAAATATTAATATAAAATCATTTTCCTCACTCACACACACATTTAAAATTAACAGTAATTATTTTAAAATGTATACAATATTTATTTTAAAAAATTTGAACAATCCCACGCATAAAATGTGAGGTTCTTTCCAGATGAGAAAAAATGGTGTAGAATAAATGTATGACTTTATTTGGTGAAAAGGTGTTTAAATCAAATGGTGAGTTTGGGAGTTATTGAAGAGAGATAATTTCGTGGAGAGGAGATTAAAGAATCGACAGAGAAAAATCTTGAAATGATGCCATAAACGATAATAAACCATAAAATAAGGATTTATTACAGGCGGCCGTGGAGAAAGTAAGAGAAAGAAAGGAAGAGTACAAAATTCCAATTCCTACAAGTGGCATTGGCTTTTCTCCTTCTCTGTCCTTTTCCTTCTCCTTCATTCTCTGTACTTTATAGCCCTTTCACGGCATAATGGAATTTTAATGCACATCCCAAGAAAAAGGAAAGGAGGAAGAAAGCAAGACAACAAATGCGAGAGAAAGAGAAAAAGAGAGGATGTATTGATTTGTGATAAAAAATTAAGCACAAAAAACGTACATCCTTTCCCCTCTTTCTCTCTCACACATTCTCTCTTTTCTTACAAGGATGTACTTTAATATACATGAAGTGAACGGAACATACCAAAGGCATCACCATTCTCCCGGACCCAATGAAGAGCAGCGATTACATCAAGGAGGCCAAAATTGCTCTGTTGGTTGCTGGTTCGTAAAAAACCTGGACAAGAAGAGAAAAATGTATAAAGGGAATTCATAGTAGAGAGGGACAGTTCAGAGTGGAAGTGATGGGCTGGAAAGTGATGGAGTAGTGAAAGGGTCATGAGGTCATCTATCCCGTCATGCTTTTTTTGTCCCTGCCTAGAACTTAGTGCCAAGTATCTTGCTCACCCTCACAGTTCAGTGCCATACCATGCCATGGCTTGTGTGTGTGGAGGAAGAAAGAATTATGTAAATGATCGAGAAATGAATGGAGCCCAAGAGGAAAGGAATTACATGTTCAAAAAGTCAAAAAGTGACATAAAAGAAGCGGCAGTGGAGAGTCAATTAATTTTTTCTTCCTTGGCCCCAGACACTTGCCCCCTCGCACTTAAATTTTCAAACGACTCTCCCTGGACCCTCCCTCGCTTTCACTATCTCTCTCTCTCCTCTCCTTGCTCGTGACGTGCCTCCTTAAATTTCCCCTATCGCCCATCACATCCCTTCACATACATGGACACACGCATGCACGAACAGGTGAACCGGGAGCCCCGAGTATATCCTTCTTTTTTAATGGGAAAAATATTAATTGGATATAATATTACTGGAAAAATACAACTACTAATTACTCCATTTATTTATTATTAGGATCTATCTACAATAGTGGTTTGGAAATGATTGCAGCCATTTTTTAAAAGCTAATTTTTTATACCCAACATTTATGGATACTCCTAATTAATTGTTACAATCTGCGTAAATGACGGTAGGAGAAAGTAAATATTATTTATAATAGGAAAAAAAATCTTTTTAACGACAGCTAATTGTGAGAGTGGCCCACTTAATAGTTAATTACCAGTGTACAGTGATGATTCAAGTGGTTAACCAAAAGTAGGGCAAAGTTATAACTCTGGATATTTTAAATGGTCCGTTAACTAATCGAACTTTTCAGACTCAAACACACACACACATAGACACCAGTACAAACACCCTCATCCATAAATATGTGTGAAGTAACATGCACACACAGACGTAGACAAACAGAAGAAGAGTTTACCTACACAAATTGGAATTGGAGAATGGGAAGAGAGTTCATCGTTTATCATTAAGTCTCTCGTAGTTGGAACGAACAGTAAATATAAATTTCTTTTCCCCACACTTTCTCTTCCTTTCTTTTTACTCTCTTCTCTCGTACTTTTTAAATGTATGCACATTTTCATGAAGTTCTCCAACTCTTTCTCTCCCTCTCTAAACTGTGTACAATAAATGAGGGAGAGGAGAGAACGACTGCCGGTTGCGGGAGAAAAAAATAGAAAGTGTGAATTGCTGTGTTTCCGGTATGTTTGCTTCTCCCGACTCTCTTTCTCATGCCACTGAAGGACTGATGGCGAGTGTAAAGCGAATAGAAAGAGAGAGAGAGAAACTGTACGAATTTATTTCCATCTAATGGAAAGAGGGAAAGAGCGGGTGAGGGTAATAAATTGTAAAAGATGGACCATTTTTCACCCAATGGCCAGCCAAAGAAAGAAAGCGAGGATGGTGAAGGAAAAAAGGAGAGAAAGAGAAAGCTTCCCCTCATCTCTCCGTTGCTTTGGTGCTTCTTGAGTTTGCTCCAGTCCTTCAGTCCTCCACTCTGGCCGATAAATGGAGCTCACACTCTTTTTCAGAATTCACAGTGAATCTCAGCTGGAGACGGAAACAGATTTGCTACCCACCCTCCTTCTCACCTCCCCACCATTTCTACATTACCTTTTGAGATAGATACATTATTATTACCCACCTGCAGTGGAAAATTCCCATAATGTCTAATTTATGGGAGGGAGATACCCATTCAAAAACCCATTCAAGAAAAAAAATTCTCTTTCAATATGTTTACCAACTTGGACTCCCAGAGAAGTGAAAGCAGAGTAGGGGAGAGAAAGGAGAACGGGGTTTATGGCCCGCTGTAGACTTTGCCACGCACACACACACCACCACCACCACACCACAGCCACACGAGCCGGGTGATTCACTAAAGATTTCATTCCAATTAACCCACCAATGCAATGCCATGCCATGCAATGTCTTTTCAAAAGATCAGAAGTGGTAATGCACGAATTATTTTTTTGACCCCCCCGTTCTCCTCCATCTTCTCCTCCTCCACTTCTTTCATATGCAAATACATAAAATCTCATAAATACAAATTTCTCATTCCTCTCTCCCCTACATCTTTTCATCCGTTTCAAAACTCGATCTCAAAAATATTTTTGCTAGTCATCTTTACGCCGCATGTAGAGACGTGGCGGTGGGGTAGAAAACGGTATTTTATTATTGTTATTAAATCCCGTTTTTATGATGTATCCTCGTTAAAAGAAAAATAGAGTTTGGAAAAAGCACTTTTACAAAAAAATAATGAAAAAAATGGCTAGAAATATTGCACCTATATTTTCACTCTAAAAAGTGACTACCTTAAGGAACAATTCAATGCTATTTAGATTGCTTTTAAAATTTAAAATTCAATATTTTGAACATTACTACTTCCTACTTTACGAACTTCATTTCTTACAAATTATGCCTTCAAGGTCTAAATTCATATTTGACTCAAAATTTCCTAATTTACCCTACCCTCCCTTCTGGTCACGAACTACTTTAAAATAGTGTAAAGGGTTAAATAAATGTGTCCCTTGAAAACCCTGACTTCATTAAATTTTTTTAGCCCCTCACGACGAGACGCTTGTCCCAGAAATGAGGGAAGATCCTGTTGTCCGCATAATGTGAGTGTGATGAACACTTTCACTCACACGAAACTCTACAGCTACAAATAGACACGGACGTACAGACTTTGTGTAAATATTCAAGAGGAACTTTTAATACTTTAGACCACTGGAAGTGGAATGAAGTGAGGGACGGTGGAAGATGGGAGGTGGAAGAGGAGGAGAAATAATAAATTCAAGAAATCTCTCTCAAGTCCCACTTCCTTCTCCTCTTCTCTTCTTCAAAGCAGCAGTTGTAGTTCAATGCATACAATACATAATTCATTTCAAAATATAATGATACAGCCTTACTCCTACTACACACACACGCACAAAGTTAGTCCTATTGCATCCTGCAATGTAAACAGTATTAATTAATTAAAAGGCTTTAAATGTGGACACATATTAATGCTCTTGATTTATGAATAAGATTTATAGAGAAAGAATTGGAGTGTGTGTGTGTGGTTGAGACCGTAGAAAGAGAGAAAGAGAAAGGGGAGGATGAGGAGGACAAAGGTTTGAAGAAACTTTGCGCATAATAATAACTACAGATATAGAGATACAATATTAACATCATCTGAGACATGGCACTCGAAAGTCCCTCTCACCAAAAACCCTTCACCTACTACTACCCCTCCCCCTCCCTCCTCCTCCCCCACTCAAAATCCCTTTGAGACATGAGAGATATCTTTTTTGCCTGGATGCACCCTTCGTCCCTCATAACTTTCTCTCTTTTGTATATATTGATGTTCACATGTTATATGTATTCACATCCACATGTATGAGAATACTTGTACGTGGATCTAAAGGTAGATTTCCCAGCATCCAACTCCACTCCCTCAATGCTTCCCACTTTCTCCACACACATAAATTCTGTATACGAATGAAGGGGAAGAGCGAGAAGCACCTCCAACTCTTTACGCTCTCAATGGTGGTCCATGCAAACAGACTTTGAATTAAAGTGGAAAGAGGAGAGTGTGTCAAAGCCAAATAATCATTCTGAGGCTTCTCAAAAGAAACTTTTTTATAATTCACACACACACACACATGTGCTTGAATCGTAGTCGAGTGCATGATTTCACCCTTCCTACCTACTATCCTGTGTAGGGAACTTACACACACACACGCAGGGACACATGTAAAGTTCCTTTCTCCAAATTTAGTTCAATGAATTTACACTGAGAAAAGAAGAGTGAGAGAGAGAGAGAAGTTGTTCAGGTCGGTGATCTCGCACTTCTTTATTAAATGGAATGAAATTCCAAGTTCCGAGTTCAGAGCCTACCTACTTCCACACACACAAACACGCACACCCACACACACAATATATGCAGGAGAGAATCAAATTGAAAGGACAAGTAGTCAAGTGTCTACTTTGCCAAGTGAAGGGATTCCTCTTCTTCTTCCTTCTTCAACTTTATTGTGTGCAAACGAAGGAATAAAGAAAGAAAACAAATGTTTTCTCTGTGATCACACACACACGAATCCCTCTTTACTTATGTGATAGTCCATCCTGTACAAAAATCTAGATGTAGGGTATAGCAGTAAAGTACATAGTGCAAAAGGAAGGAAACCGCAACGACTTTCGTGTACTCTTGTTTTTTTCTCTTTTCAAAAAGTTCCAGAGACTCAAGTCAACTCTCTTACGTGCACATCCATGTAAGTATAAGAAATGTATAGTGCGCTATATGAGCCTCAGGATATGTAGGAGTTTTTTAGTAAGGAAAGATTGTTAAATGTAAAAATGGTCTTGAAAAAATTTTTTTAATCACTTACCCAAGATTCCTAACCTGCAATTGAAAAAATATACAAATTGAAATTTAAAATGTTGTTTCACGATAATTATGATTGTGATAATATACGTTGTTTGCACAGCGTAAAAAGGTACATTTACGAAGTATTAAAGAAAATAGAATTTAAATGCTGGTCACCTATAATTAAATGTTACGACGATATGGTTCCCAAGGCTGGCGAGGATCCCGCCATCAAATTCATTTCCACTCCCCCACTCCCACGATTCTCCGTGGATGACCAAAACTATAGCAAATCTTCCCGGCCGAATTTCGTCTCCTAGAAAAACCCACCAGCAGCACAAAAAAAGACAAAAAAGTTTTTAAATCCCAACTTTTTTTTCAAATCAATAATCGTTACGTTCTTTTTTTCCCCGCAAAAAGTTTTTTGGTCACATTTTCTCATTGCATTTTATTCCCCGCTTTTGGAAAAGAGTTACGAGGATACCGGACAACAAGAACAAGACAATATAAAAGCTTGGATCACAATTAAATACATTGAACGACAAGAGAGGCTGTTCACCACACACACGCATACAGAAAGAGAGAGACAACCATACAAACTTTTGGATGACATAAATGCGGAGAAACTGCAAACAAAGTGTACAAGCTGTTGGTAATAAAGCGGAAAATGAGAATCTAAAGAGAGAAAATTGGAGTATGAAATATATATGAAGGGCGTGTGTGGAAGAGAGAGAGAGGGAGAGAAAAAGAGAGCAGATGTATAGATACACTAAAATAAAATCTGGGCAACTTCATCTGTGGCCTCATAACGAGCGATCATTAGGACATAAGAGTGAGAAGGAGAGGAAAGGAAAAAAACTCGAAATAGAGGAGAGACGAGAATAATTCAGCTCTGACTCAACAAACTGCTTGCACGCTGTCCGCATATTATGGGGTAGGGCGGGGACGAACATCCATGCACACACACATATATAGTCAACGGACACAAAGACCCGATGACAGTTTCGCTTTCACTTTCACTTTCTTCTGGTCCACTGACTGCCCAGTAAAGTGAGACTGGGGTTCAACTGCGTGGAAATCGCTCTCCTGTCTTTATTCTAAGCTAAATGGAAGAAAGCAGAGGTAGAAGAATATGGTGACCTGGTGAAGTACAGCGTGTGACCGAGCACGGCATGCATCCACGTACAATTGTCGGGCCTCGTCTTCAATGGTCCCTAAACCCCAGTTAGAGAGAAAGGCCAGGGCCAGAATCCCCTCTCTCTTTCTCCTATTTAGTCTCTCGTTTCTCCGTGTGACTTGTGGCGGAGGAAAAATGAGAAGCCGTAACAGCTCGGTGAAAGAGGCGAAAAAGAGAAAGCAGAGAAGAGGGAATAAGTACGTGTGCGTGAGTGATAGGGAGAAAGAAAATACGCACATCATTTTATCTCTTTCAATAATGGGAATCTGTGACTGTGTGTGTATGTGTGTGGATTTTGTACTTCCTATGTCACTGCATGTGTCAGACAGGGGTCTTCACACCGATACCTTGTCATGTCATGTCATGGCTAGAAACCGATGAGCGTCGAACACTCGTGTTAACCAGAGTCTTTGGTCGTCCCCCATCCCTCCAATCTTTCCCTCTACTCTCACTTTCTTCCTCCTCCACCCCAGTGTGACTGATACAGAGTGAAAGTCTTCAAGGGAAGAAATTGAGCTTGGGTGAGTAAGTATTGCTGGCACACTGCCCTTTCCCGAGAAATTCCACACACACTGAGCTCAAGCGAACAATGCACCGAAGGAGTGTGCAATGGAGATGGTACAGTGTTTGTGGTGTACGCAGTGTACAAAAGAGGAAGAGAGAAACAAACTAAAAGTCTTTCACTCAATATTTTGTATTTAGTGAGTGGTTTTACGGCTTCAGCTTTACGAATGGCATGTCAATCAAATGGGATTATGCCGCCTTGTAAGCCTATACCACAAACTCTCCATACTTCTTCTCCATACAGCGCCCCTTACAATATAAGGCAGCATATTATAGATAGGACCTCAAGGAAAAGTCTCGCATGTACGAGAGAATATACAAGTCCCCAATGTGTGTTTCTTTCTGCGTGTGTATGTGTGTGTTGTGGAGTTCCCATATCTTCCTTTTCCTACTTGTTCTCCCAAGGTTTTTTTATTCCCTCTAGATTCCCTTCCTTATTTTCTCTCTTTTTCCGATCTTGATTCTGTGTATGTGGTGGAGACTCGATGAGAATGTGCTTTGCGATATCTGGGTCTTTTCCAGACCCACAAACCCAGGCTCAAGTTTCTATCTATTCTTTCTCCTCTCCTTACTATATGCGTACGTTCTCTCTCTCTCTCCTTCTTCCTCTTGTGTGTAAATATGTATGTCATTTCCTTTCCTCAGTTTCTATCCCCCACAACATGTATAAGTCATCCCAGAGAGAGAATATAAAGAGAGGGATGGTGATGACACACAGAAGAGGGATATATGAGTGTGTGGGGAAAGGTCTGAGCATTTTATTTACTGTAAAGACTGGTTTTGACTGTACATACATTTGGAAGGACTCTGTGTGTGTGTTCTGGGCTTGCCCGTCTTTTATACAGATGAAACGATGTACAATATAAGAAGGCTACCTTCGTGACTGTCAGGATCTTATTGGAAATTGAATTATTTGGAGAAGAAACGTAGTCTTGTCAAAGAGGAGGAGGAGGTGGAGAAGAGGAGGGAAAATATTTGGACAGGTTCTTCACAAATCGATATGAAAAAAGGTATACACAGCGATCACGTAAATAAATAGAAAAATGTTTAGAACTCCTGATCAATTCCCTCCCCTATTCTACATTGTACACACTCTCCATTCAAGACCACTAACTCCAAAAATACGGTCTACGTTTTTTTACACACAGAGTACAGACTATTTCGTCCCTTTGCAATTTTTTTCAACAACAAATTTACATTCCCTCTCAAGAAAACAAGTTTGAAGATACAAAATGGACAGAGAGGAAGAGATTTAAAATTGCCTTCTATTGTCCGATTTGAATTATTCAATTTAAAAAAATTGCCCCAGTAAGCACACACTGTCAAAAGGTTGATTGTAGCACACGCACACGCACACACTTGAATGTAGCCATCTTCTTTCACAATCTTTAAATAATTTGCAAATTCCAAGAAATCCATGCCAAGCTAAAATTTTTTGAGGGAGGAGGAGGAGAGTAATTCATTCAAAGTGTGTAAAAAAATATTGGATGGTGGAACAACCTGTTAACCCACATGAGCAGCTCCACTTTCACTTTCACATTCAAGCTAACAGCTGATCCGGTGTCTGATAATCTACCCTCATTCCCTTTTGAAAAACTCTCTCTCTCTTTCTCTCTACACAAACATGCATCTTTTCCTCCTTTCTTTTCCCTACTTTCCCCTTCCTCTACTCCTCATCAGAGTGAAAGAAGAGGGCGGGGAAGGATTTTCTAAAATCCTTCAATCTCCCTGTTATCCTTTTTTGGGAGAAAAACTTGAAACTGTTTAAACTTTGAAGTTATACTAAGCTGAAGACTTTTTCCGAGATAAAAACCGGTCATCTTTTTACACAGGCATTTGAAATTTTCTTCTCAACTCTCCCTATAGTCCTAAAGTAAGAAAAGGGGGAGATTGAATTTAGAAATAGAATGCGGGATAGGGGAGCTGGTGACAGGTACAAAAATGCATTTGTTTCTATTTCAACTTTCTACATTTCTCTCCCACTCTCTCCTCACACATACGCAGAGAGAGAAGGATCTGGTAATCAATAAAATTCAAAAGGAGTGATGGTTGTGCGTAGATATTTCATTTCTAATTCATCCGACACACACACACGCACACAAGAAGAGGGAATAGGAAAAGATAAGAGATGAAGACAGTAACAGTAAAAGCAAAAGCAGACAATATCAGCCTACATAAACGTCCACAAAATCATTCTTCTATGAATTGTTCAAGCGAGCAATGAACCAGAGGAGAAAATGAGCCAACTCAACTCAAGCCGAAAATCTGGGCTAAAAGAAGACGACGAAGAAAGTTTTTTTCGTACAAGAGATGGAGAAAGTCTTTCTCTCTCCCTCTCTCTCTCTCCTGTTCTCTTGTGATTGGAGCGTCAAAGACAGGAATATACACAGAGTAACTATTACTCCTCACTCTACCTCTACACACAAATACACACATATAGCAAAACCCATTCTTCTCTGAAGAAAATGGTGTAGAGAGAGAGAGAGGATTCCTAGTCTACTTTGTGCACTTCTACTTCACTTCACTTGACTGAAGACCCGAGTAATCTAGAGTCCGAACAACTGTCTTTCCTCTTCTCATCCATCTGTCTGCTTCCATGTATTTCTTCTACTTTTCTGTCTCCTGCATATATCTCCTTCATACGAATACACGGACTATATCTTCGTCTATGCACTTGATAAAGAAATAAGAGAGAGAGAGTTGGACAGCATCTAAACTTGGTTTGCTACTCTTTCCTCCTCCTCCTAGTGCTGAGTAGTTAAACACATGAAGAAGGATTATGATTTTCTATATCTTGGCTCCTGCTATGACTTTGATCTCACACTCTCTACTTCTTATCCCACACACACTCACCCAAAGGAAGGACGGTGGAGGGTGTGTTTGTGTGTGTGTGGGTTTGCTACAGATAAAATAAAGCTTTCTGACTTCCCAAAAAGAGATACCTTAGGAGCATTAGATGAAGCGTCATAGGAACAATTCATATGTATATGTTTGAGTGTGTGTTGTATATGCTGAGACACCCATCACAGAGGCTAGAGGCTCTTCATCATCTCTTGCTCTCTATCTAACAAATACACACAAATGCACACACACATTTTAACTCTCTCACACTCACTCAAACACACCCCGGCACAAGTGCCAGAAGAGAGAAAGCAGATGTGAGAAGAGGAGAGGAATAAAGAAATGAAATAAAACAACAAGCCAAGGAGAGTAAAGAGAGAGAGAGAGTACATGAGGCAGACTTGTCCATTCATCGTGAAGTGCATGTAAGGCCTCGGGAGGATGAAAAAGACAGAATAAAATCTCTTCCTTTCTCCTTCTCTCCTCTGTCTAAACATAACATTCTTAAGCACCTAAGTGAATTTTCTTTGATCAAATGAATTATTGTGGTTTTCAGGCGTTGTCCTACCCCCTCTTCTTCTTCTTCATCTCGCTTTCCTCTTGACTCAACCTCTCGAGTATTTTCACATTCACAATATTGTTTGCTTTCTTTTCTTCCCTTTCTCTCCCTCTCTCTTATATCTCTCTGGAAACATTGTGTGAACATATGTACCGTCCCACTTCCCCTTCTTTTCTTTCTTATCAACTAAAAAGGAATCCGGCATCCACTCGCAAAACTAAATCTGGTTTCTCACTCTCTTTCTTAGTTTGTGCTCATCAGCTATATCTAGTGGTGTGTGTGTGTTTGTGTTTATGTGGGGATAACCTTAAGGGCAACCAACGTTGTTTGTTTTTGATGTAGACTCTCTCTCTATGTCCATTGTGTTGTATAAATTGGTCCCAATATTATAAAGGATACCAGATCGTACAATTAGATCTACTTCTCTCAATCAAGTCACTCGAGGTATAAAGAGTTTGAAGATGTAAAAAATTAATTGACCCACACCCACTTTCCTTTCCCCACTGACCAATTTAGAAGAAAAGAACATTTTTTTACAGAAATATGGCCGACTTTCCAATTGGTGTATTTCTAATTTTTAAATCTTACTAAATTTTTTGATTTGTTAACTAAAATTGATTGTCACAAAATTAAAAAAGAGAACAGGAACAGAAAAAACAATTGTGCAAAAAATGGGATAATTGATAACATTTGTGTGTCATATACGTACGTTTAAATGTACGTATGTAATACACACAAGTCTCAAATTCATTTAACTGAGGAGGGGACATCTTAACATATGATCAATTCTTTGGTTGAGTTGATAATGTCTTTCTCTGTCACCCTCAAAATAAATCAAAAGATTTATGCTTTGGGACACGATCATCATCTTCGTAATTTGTGATTTGAGACGGCCAATAGAAGAAATGGAGAGAGAAGGAGAGAGAGCACAGAGAGTAAATAATGGCAGTCATAAATCAGAAGGATGTTCCCTCTCTACACATGCAACTCACTTCTCAGTCCATACATACATGCATGAATGGAATGGTCCTCAGAAAATGTGGCTATAAATGGGAATTGGGTACAATATTATATCATGTCGTATATGAGAAGCTTTCACTTTCCCTCCTCTCTATCGAATACATAAGATGTAGGTAAGTTCAATGGGCAAATTCTTGTTTCAAAATCTTCACAAATATACAATTCATCATGAATAAAGGGTTTGCGAATAAACAAATGTACTTTGACAAGTTGACTGTTTGAAAAGTTGGAGGAGGAACGCAAAGGAGAGAGAGAGAGAGAAAGAAAGGGGAAAAGGAGATTCGAAAATGCTTTCTCATCATATTAGCTGGTGTGTAAGATTAAAGGAGAGATGGGGGAAAGGTGAAAGTGAATCCCATGACTTTTAATTTTGTCCCATCCAAATCCACGCTCTACCTCCCACAAGAGTCAATAACCTAAAAAAGTGGGGGAAGGAAAAATGTGATCATGTCATGCCAGGCGTACACAATTCAAGTGCAAGTGTAATAACTTTAGGGGTGAAAGTCAAATGTTTCCCACTTTCCCCTCCTTTTTTTCACTGTTTTGCTTCCGCTTTTATACTGGAATTTTTTTGGTTGCAACTGTTGGGTTGGCCCATGGATGTATGTAGGGTGGTGAAATTTTTATGGGTGCGTGTGTGGGTAGAATGGAGTGGTTCATTTTTAATTTTCATGAGGATCATTGCTCTCTTTATATGGGAATAAGTGCTCAATTAAGGGTTTAAACTAGCCAATAATATTACTTTACGACTCTGTAGGGTTGAAGTAGTGAGTGGGAGAAAGGGAGAGACGGAGGAAAAGGAGGAGAGAAAGAGTAGTGTTATGGGATGAGGGCAAAAAGTACGCTACAAAGTTATAAATCATGTCCGTCTTGTTTCTTCTTCTACTTCCTCCCCGCCACTCCTTCCTTCTCCTTCTTCTTTACAGCCGAGGGAACAAGTGCCACAAAAGTTTGGTTGTGGTGTCCAACTTCCGTCCTCAAATGAACCAAATGTAACCACACTGTACAAAGAGGAGGAGGAGGAGGAGGAGTGGAGAGTTTAGGAAATAACATGGAGCAGAGGAGGAGGAAGAAGAGAATGAGGGAGGACAGAATGACCGTGTCAGCAAACAATTTCTTGGACCCGTTACAACAACAAATTTCCTGATTTTATATATTTTTAATCTGTCTGCCGCCATCTCCAAAGTTTTAATAAGAAGGAGGAGAGAGAGAACCCATGTGAATGGCCATTCTAATTAGATTTATTACGCAATTAATTTGGATTTTACTTGAGAAACGACACAACGGAAATTACTCGCTATTGCCATGTAGAAAATTAAAATGTTGCATAAATTTTCCTCTTGAAATCCTCAAAGAGAAACTACACATTTAATACAAACAAAACTTAATTGAGGGTTATCTAATTGTTGTGCTATTAGAATAAATACTTTACAACACTATATTGAATGTAGACTCAATACAATATTATCTATTTTCAAAAAAATTCCCGCTATTCAAATTTTATAAATTGCAAACTTTAAGCTTGAAAAAATTGGCATTTATATTTTTGTATTCAAATAAATTTATAAGTTTGAAGATATCCTCATATTATTTCTACATTACAAAAGAATTGTGGAGAGAACGAGCAAAAAATACAGTGCATGAATCCCCATTAGAAATCCCCTCAAATTGATAATACAGTGTATTGACTGTGTTTGGGAGTAGCAAACATCATTAGACTCCCTCTTACATAATAACAAGAGTTTCCGTCATTATCTTTCAAAAGTTTTTTTCTTCTTCCCTCCTACACAGAGCATTGCCAGGGAAAAATTCGTCAAGAGAATTTATTACAAAGAAATATTGCGTGGAGAAAAAAAAATGTTGTTTCATAATTATATTTTTAAAGTAGTTTTCTCTCCTCCTCCTCCTCCTCCTCCTTTCCCTCCTCTTTTTTCCACTTCTGGTTTTTTTCAAGTTTCTTTCTCTCACTGACCTTGTTTCCACTTTCCTAGGGTTTTAGGTTTTAGCCATGGCTGAGTCGTGTGGGAAAATAAATGTAGAGTCTTGGACGGGTCGGCTAAGGATCGGAGAGGAGAGAGGAAAGAAGAAAGGGGGAGGGGAAGTGAGTGTGTTTCTGTGTGGCAAACAAAAGCTTCTTGTTTTAATGAGACATTGGAGGGGAGTTTAAAAGGAAATGCACAGAGGCACACACACATTGTAATTAAACATAAGTCCTCTCATGAATTCTCCCTGAATACGAAAGGGAAATATAGAGACAAGGGAGAAGAATAAGAGGATAGGAGGACGAAGAAAAAGAGAGAAGGGTGATGTGCCTTACAAATATAGAGAAAGAGTCTCAGGGATTGCAGTGAAGGGAAGAGAAGAAGAGGAGCATCTTACTCTGGGGCTTTATCTGAGATATCTCAAACTCATTATCTCGCCAAAGACACACAAGACAGACTAAGGAAGAGGAGAAGCCCTCCTATCCCCTCCCTCACTCACCCTCCCTCTTGTATTCTAATACAAGGAGAAAGCAGAAAATGAGAAATACAGATAAGACAGAGAACAAGGCAGAGACAACTCTGAAGAGTTTTCTTCCTTCCTCCTTCCCCCTTCTTTCTCCATACCAAGCACACACACACACACACAAGACAATATATAAGAGGTGTCTGGAAAGAAACCGCGTCAGACCCATGGATAAAGAGAAAGTCAGGGAGACAGTGAAAGTGTTCAAGTGAAGCCGTTGCGTGTCCTGCGTTTTTGTATCGTATATGCATATGTATGATAATGTGCATACAAAAACTACATATATGAGAATGGATAAGAAATTAAGCAAATTAAGAAAGGATGTTTAATGCATGTTTAAACTTTCAAGGCTAAGGAGAAAGTGGACTTGGTTCATATAATATTATGACTATGTACAGCTGATAAAATTTGTAGGCGAGCACAGAGAGAGAGAGAGAAGGGGAAAATGTGAGCCGGATTTTTTCTGCTTTATTTTTTTTTCAACTCACGCCTTCACCTCCCTTCCACTTTCTCTCTCCCTTTCTCTCTCTCTCTCTCTCCTGCCCAGCTCAAGTCAAGTCTTGAGGCGATATTTTAATGCTGGGAGAGTGTGTATCCATCCAAATTCACCACTAACACCGCTTCTTGTACTTGTCTGCGCTCTTCGGAAACGCACTTCCTTCACCTACTCATCTTCTTCTCATCTCTGCCATCACAGAGGATGATACGATACAACAGGAGGAAATGTGGAAAGAACGTCGTGTGTGTAGTGGCTGAGCCTACGACCACAAGGATTGAGAGCGGCTAGTCATATTCTCGTAGCAAAGAGGAGATTTGCTTCTGTTCAAAAGGGAGCTGAACAGAAGGAAATTGGACAGACAAAACTTTAATACAACTTTTATCTCGGCCAAAAAACCACCCTCAGGATAACGAAAAGGCCTTTGTCTTGTAGTGTGAGTGTGAGGAGATTGTGTTCTATCAAGTGTTTCGGATAGAACCTAGTCACTCAGGTTTTCTCACTTTGTGTGTGTGCACTGCAAATAAAGCAAAGGATCTAGGAAAAGAAGGGTCGATTACGAAGAATGGAAAATGAATTCTTTTGTGATTGCCGAGTTTGGACAATTCAGGATTTTTATTTTGTCTTCTCATGGAGTAGCATTAATCATTAAGCTTTGAATCCTCTGACATCTTCATTTAGATTTTTATTCATGATTTTTCTTTTTAAAATTCCAAGTAAAAATTGATACGCTATATATTCTATTAGAAAGTTATTTTTTCAAAATGTTATTCATCTCCAATAACAATTGAAATCCTAATTTTCCCCTTTTGCAGTGCAATTGTTTTCATTTCAAATTAAAGGTTGTCTGTCTATCTGATCTACTTTCTATATACCCCCGTTCCATTTAGTTTGTTCTTCCAGGAAAAAAAGTCATAGATAGGGAGGATAAAATGCTAATTTTTAGGCTTTAAAATTTGTCTTCGTTTCGACATCAAAGGTTCATCAAAATACATCTTGTGTACTCCCATCTACTCACCGTGAGGAACATCCAATACAATACACCATTTATTTTCTGAGGGTTAATCATGTAATTTATCTGGCCCATCCATTGGACAAGAGTATGAATGCATATTACATGTAGATTTATTATTTACATAATAATGGAGAGGAAAGACCTACAGTCTACACACCACAGACATATGGGCGTGTGTGTGGAGGAAACTTTTTAAATTTTCAAGTATATTTTCATATGATTATCTTTTCCTATTACATCTGCACAGTTTTAAAGGAGAAAAGAAATTGAGAGAGAAAGAGACATACATTGTCGACATGATGTAAATGAAATAGAGGAGAGAAAGGAGGGAGGTGTAGGAGAAAGTAGGGAATGGCATCACAGCCTCACATAATACGTCCATTACAAAGCGACTATAGAACATAAAATTAATATGGAAACATGATGCCGTAAGGGTAACAGCCCATCTCGTCTCATTTCACAGGGGGAGAGAGGATGGATAAGACATACGGAAAATAAAAAAGAAGAAAGAGGAAAGAAACCAGGCCAAGTCGACACACACACACAGCATACAACATACACGGCACACGGGGGAGAATGCTGCTGTGCCATTATATTATTTAAATTTAACATATGATGAAAGGAGGGACTACACTACAACTACAGGTATGAGGAAGATGGTTAAATGAGAGTAAAATTGGTGTGTTACTCACCTGTCGGGACGGAGGGAACGTAAATATTCAAATATAAACAATCTTCAGAGGTATTACTTAAATGTAATTTGAGATGCTGGAGAAAACTGAAGCGTCGAGCAGTCATTGTTTCCAGAGCTCTTGTCTCGTTCGTAATGTCTGGAAATCTTTGTGGACAGGCTGGAGGGAGAGTGACTGCCAACCTCACTCCAGACCATGGTAGAGGCGCTACTGGTGGCATGAACCTTCAAGAACAAGAAAAAATATTATGATCACTGTGTTAATTTCACATTTTTACTTTCTCCAAAATTTCACTCTATTCCTGTCATCAGCTATCAGTTAATCATTTACTAAGTAATACATACCTATATGCATTAATCGGCGGGCTGGCGTACGGGACGCCATAGAATGCTGTCACCGGCTCTAAAAATAGAAAGATGAATACAAAATTATCATTGTTTGTCATTTCGTTCTGTGTACATCTTGTAACTGTATTTTTTAGAATTTGGGATTTTTAACCTACATAAATGTGCAGTCACTACACAGTCACGCACACCAACACAGAGAAGGGAAATTTGTATTTTATTTCATAAATCATGTGCGCACCATGGCTTAAACATACGAAAGATGGAGTGAGGAAGAATGTCCGTACAAAAAAACTTTCATTGAGCTACTGCTTAAAGTCTTGGAAACCTCCCTTGCGCTTACATACAGTCACACACACATGTCCCCACAAAGCGACCGAGGAGATGAGAGAGAGAGTAGAGAGAGGGGGGAAGGAGGCGGTCAAAGAAAGTGTGAAAATAATAAATTTCAATCATTGAGGGAGAAGCATGAGAAAGTTCCTTTTCATCAAGTAATGGTCTCATAAAAGAGGCGGAATCAGGAAAAATGCCAGGAAATGGATGCGTAATTCCATCCCCACTCGCCCACCAACCCTCCAAACAATACACACACATTCCCCCACATTCATGCATAGAAATGGCTTTCACTCTTTCACACACACACACACACACACACACACAGTGGGAAAAAGTCGAAAGAGGAAAAGGAGCGGGGAGTACAAGAGGAATAATATCCTAATGTGTCTGGAGGCCATATGAGAGAGAGTGTGTATGTGTATGCATAGACTATTCCCCTTGTACATATCGTGTGCTTGGATGTGTGTGCCTGCGCCTGTGTGTGAAGAGTGTGAGTGGAAAGTGAAGGAGTTTATATGGGAGAGACAGGGGGAAATGAATGATATTAGTATAGATTAGAACACCAAAAGAGCCACTCAGAGGACAGTTTTATAGTCCAGACAATTCCACATTGTCCAAATTTTCTTCACCAAAATGCGGCCGCCACCAAAAACCTACCATCTATCCTGTCAACCTCACCACTTTACACCCTCCCTCTCTTTCCTCTCTCCCTCTCTCTCTGTACTCTTTACATGGTAGGAAGACGCGCGAGTGGCCCTCCTTCCTCCCTCACTCTTCTCTTCACAATGAAAATCGGACCGTTTAGTTCCACTTCCACTCCCACTCCTTGTCCATGTCCACCGTCAACAGTGGACAAGACAAAAGGATGCAGCCCTAGCTTTATTATTATTTTGTCCTCAATAGACCAACGTGAACCAACTTTTTTTTGCTCTCACAACTCACGTTTATCCTCCTCCTCCTCCTCCACACATCCTCTCTACGCTATATGTATACGAAATAGAGTGTATGGCTTGTAGCATTTCCTTTATGCACATACATAGAGGATGTAGAATCTCAGTTTGAAAATATTTTACATGGGGAAATTAAAGCCGCTCCCACTTTCACACCAATATTCTTCCTCGTCACATTGTCTACTTTAGTGGGTGAGTGTGTGTGTATGTGTGTGTGTGGTATAATTTTTTGGATCGATGAGGCGAGCGTTTAAATGCATTCATGGTGAGGGATGTAGAAATTAAATCCGTCCTTCAACGACCTGACTCTCAACTAAGCTTTTTTGGGGACGTACAACGGAAAACCTGTATAAAGTGTAGATGCATGTACATATACTGTGTATATCCATGTGGTGTGTGTGTTTTTAGGTATATAAGCAATTTCAAATTTGGCACATTACTAGGCAACGCCAGACAGAAAAGAGAAAAAGAGAGAAGGGGATAGGACAATGGAGATGGGATATGATGAGCTTTGTATGTGACTCTACTGTATATTCATCGTTGATGTGAAAACCCCTTCTTTGACATTTATGCCTTTCCCCTCTCGCCTCTATCTCCCATTTTCTTTTCTTCGTTTGAATGTAGGTGAAAGTGTCTTATTCACGTGTCTAAAAGTTGGTTAAAAGAGAATGGAGAAGAAATGTGGGCCGAGTATGTATGTACTACATACGAGTGTACAGAAATTGTATGTTGGTGCATGTGAAATCCATTCAATGTTTTTGGTGTCTTTCAATTTAATAACAACTGAGGAGTGTCAGTCAAGCAAAAAGTAAATAGAGATGATGAAAGAAAGGAAAACAAGGAGCAAAGGAAAAATTAAAATGAAGAAATTACATTCCCAGGCACAAAACAAATGACATTTTGCATGTGTCTACTTCAAATGTATCCAAGACTACATACCTAAATTTACATACATGTGAATATGAGTCACATTTCATTACATACAATCCGCCTCCTCTCCCCGTTCGGAATATTCGGTTTAATTGATTAATTTTTATACTCTACAATTCTCAATTGACGTCATCGTCATCCGCGGGATCATTCCCGATCGATCCCATTTTTTTCCCATTCCTTGCGTCACAGGACAAAAAAACCTGACACATGTAGAATTATTTGAAAAGAGGAGAGAAGGACGATTAACATTTAGTCTCTTCATAGTAGATCTCTTCATTTCCCTCCTAAAGTTTGGGACAAGTGAGATGGGGGTGAAAAGTTTTTTTGTTCCACAAAAGCTAAAGTGAAGGATGAAAAAGAAAAGGGGGAGGGAGAGGAGGAGGTCGGGGTCATGGTGAAAAAAACATTTTTCCGAGGATAGAGACGAGATGGTACATGTCAGGACTCTCTCTCTCCGTCTAGTTTTTTATAACAGTTGATTTTGGTATCATGTAATTTGTCTTTTAAAGTAGGTTCTGTCAAGTTGCATAATGCAAAAATAACATTGATGTCTGTGACAATATTTCTTCGTTATTTCGTATATCGTTCCTCCCGTGTGTGTCCTCGCCTGTGTGTGTGTTTTTGATATTTTCTATATATTAGCTCCAAGACTCCACCTCCTCCTCATGAGAGAGCACATGCTTTGAGAATTTACGGGTATATCAGCAGAAAAATAGTTTTTTTGTACTTTTCTCCACATACATCAAACCCTACACACCCACACACACACGAACATATGGTGGAGTGGAGGGGATGAGCGAAGAAATGTTGTACATGGGATAAAGAAAAGAAGGAAGAAAATGATACAAAGTTTTGTTGACAGAATTTCAGTGATGCGGAAGAAAATGGAAGGAAAACAGGGAAGGAGGGAAGGGACAAGGCTACACTCCCAAGATGTGTGTGTGTGTACAATTTATATTGAGGAGATGAGGGAGAAAGTCAACATGTATATATTATTGTTGTATGTAGGGTGAAGGGGACTGGCTCTCCTTTGAGACACTTACCAAGGTGTTTGGTGTAGCTGGAACTAAATTGAAGCCGGACTCCTCGAAGTGAGCCATACTTGGTGTTGACAGTGTGGAAAGTGAAGTGATGGGATGTTTGGGAGGAGGTGCTGGTAGTGGTGGTCGCAGTAATCAAGTCAGTGATGGAGAGGAGGACCACCAACCACACATAGTAATAATGCAAGGCTCGCCAACAACAACTAGAAGAAAATGATGGGGAGAGAAAAACTGGGAAGATCCAAACTGGGAAGATCCATACGACCATGTCCAAAGCATGTCTCTTCCCCTCTCTCGTCTCCACTCTCCGTCCTTCGTCCCTGTCTCTGTCCCGAACCTCTTGAGAGAGATACTCGACTCCCAGTGTTTCCCTCCTCCTCCTCCTTTTTCTCCTCCACTGCTGTCTTCTCCTTCTCCTCCCACACTCACACACACACTTTCTCCCCCTCTTTTACACTTTTTTAAAATTGGGAATTGAGACTCCAACGGACGTCGTCCTCCTCCTCACTTCCAATTCAGTCTCTTCCTCATCATCATCGACTTTGCTTCACTTTTTTCCCCTCACTTTCTTTCTTTCTCTTCCTTTCTCCTGGATCTTGGATCCAGTAATCGATCGTTTCCTCACGACTCGATTCGTACAACGCCACCACCAGTAGCAAGAGTAACGGCCAAGAGTTACAATTTCACACCCCCTGGGCTGTAACGTCACGGAAGGATCCTGAAAAGAGAAATAGAGAGACAAAAAAATATAGTCATTGTAAATCTTGCCAATTTTTTTTCACCATATCAAATACTTTGATCTGCCAATGGAACGGATTGTACAGTATAAAATGGGACGATCAAAAAATTAACTGGAATTTTTTTATAAATTTTTTCCTCAGAAAATGATACACATTTTTTTGTAATTATTTTTCATAAGGATGAAGACATGATTTTGTGTATGTGGGAGAGGGAGGGGTGTTTATTTGTTTATAGCTTTCACTTTGTGTAAAAGGAGCCACCATTAAATTTGAGTCATCGTCCGTCCCGAAAGTCATTTTGGAGGACAATTTAAGAGGTGGTTACACAAAAGGTGAGGACAATGATGGCGGATGGATGTACGAAATAAATTTTCAGTTAATGTGCTCAAGTTTATTATTTTCTGTAGGATGACTTTAATATTCCATTCTCTCTCCAATGTTCCACATGATGGTGCGGTGCGAGGCTACCATTCCAATGACAAGGTATGTAGTATGTATAATGGGAGGAGGGGGAATCTTGAATAATGAAATTGTTCTAGTATTTAAGATCGGCCATGAAGCTGTTTAAAAGATAACTTTCAATTTCATTAAGCCTGACTTACGACATTTACGAGGGAATGGGATGTTGGGAGTGTGGACACAATACTGCCATACCATCAGACTAAAGGGAGAGAGAGGAGGACATCATCATCATTTAAGTATTTTATATTGTGGGGGAGGATGAGAGTTGGACTGAGGGAATTTCTGTCTCTACATAGTTGTTAGCAGGGTTTCATTGTCTCATTCATTTTTCCTCATTACACTCATCCAAAACGAGACACATTCTCTTCTCACTCCTCCCTCTGCCTGTAGTGTCTATGCCAAATGAGACTTTTCGCAACACATCCAAACACAAACCAAATTCACAATTACAGTTGAACTTCTAACAAAATTCAACCGATTCTTTACCACAGAAAATAAATATCCGCAGAATATTTTAGTTTTTACGAAATATTGACAACTCTTCTTGAAACTCATGCATGGATTGTAATTACTGAACTACGGTATTGCATACTTTGCAAAAAATGCAGTGTTATGCAATGGAATGAGACTATGTATAAATCAGACAACGTTTTATATCAAAATTTCAACACTTTCACTCATGTTGTTAGAAGAGGGAATGCAATCAACGTACCTACCCACTACCCACCTTTCTCCATGTTCCCCTCTCTTCCTCTACACCATCCTACACGTATTCCTGAGGGCATGTATGAGAATTGAAATCCCATGAAAGTTAAATTTTTAATTGAGAACCAAGAATTACGCTTCCCTTGTCTACCTCTCGAATTATACCCCAACTCAGTTTTTTTCATGACTTTATCCTCATCAAGCTATTAAGGGACTCGATGGAGAGGAGAGGAACGTAGACTCAAATCTATCAAATTTATCCTCATTTTTGGCACCCACTATTATAACTTTCTCTCTTCAAAATCCATAACTCTCCTTCTTCCCAAATGTCAAGAGAGAGAGAGAGCGAGAGAGAGGGGGAGATTATGAACTGGAGAAGAGGAGAAGGAGAAAAGAGTTGAGTTCAAAATTCAGATGTGCACTCCAAAGTGGAAATTTGCCACAGGAGTAGTGTAGTGTCGCGTGTAAAATGAGGACCTCTGGGACACTCAAAGCAAATGTCTCCACTCTCCAACCTTCCATACACACACGCACGCACACCACCGTACATCCAGACTCCTTGAATTAGGTGGATGGAGATGGCAACCTTTTTTCCCAAGGATTTTGAACTATTGTGTAGAGAGAGAAGAGAAGACACTCCACGAACCACCATCACAGTCTACATTAATATTTTTGTTCTTATAAATTTTGGAAAACTTACAAAGCTCCACAGTCACAAAACCACTACATACTACTCTTTTCACAATAGTAGAATATGATTGCATAAAAAGACGTTTGAAAATTATTTCTCCACATTTACAAGTCACTATAGTATTTTCTTTCCTTTAGTCTCTCCTCCTCTTTGTTTTCTATCCCCTTTAAACTGTGGTTTCTTTTGCCAGCCCTGCACTCCAGTAGTCTCCCCACCATCTTGGCTCATCTCTCGAAATTTTGTGGGTGGGTGTGTATATGTGTGTGTGACTACAAAAGAAAGGGATGAAGAAAAGTTAAGTCATTCCATGGATCCAGTCATTTGGTATTCCATTAACTACAAATGTGCCACAATAAACTCATTTTGTGCCATGAAACACACGTAAAATTTATCAGAGCATATAGAAGCGCTGTGCAATCATAACGTAATAAATGTACACATTATACATTTACATTCACTCAATAACTTAATTTTGGCTCCTAGTTTCCCTCTCGTCCTCCTCCTCCTCCTTCTCTTCCCTCTTGTGTGTGTCTGTGTCTGTCTCTGTTTCTGTCTCCATAGCGGCTTCTTGGACGTCGCAAGCTGGCCGCCACCATTCCAATTTCAAACTTTCAACTCCCTACCACAGCATTCTGGCCAACAATCTATGTTCTTTCTCTCTCTCTCAATTTCTCCATATTATTTCGTCCGCTCCCTTAACCCAACACCCAGCAACTTTTACGTCAGCCCACTTTCTACATAGACCCACACATAAACACACACACAGAGAAACCCCGACGGCATCCACAACAAGCATCCACAACGGAACGACACTATATTATCTATCCTCTTCTTCCTCTGCTTCTTCATTTCCCCTTGAAAACGTTGAAATTCTGCAAAGGGAGCTTTTCTCTCTTTCTTGCATTTCCCTACTTTCCACGCTCCAGTCCTTCATCCAGTGGGTGTGTTAGTTGTAAGTTGACGTTTCAAACAGCCACGTACCAAAGTTCTTCTCATTGCTTTCTTCCCTTTCTCTCTCTACTTTCTCTGTGTTCGTGTGGACTCTCAAAAAGTAATAACACATAGTTGAGTAGATCTATATTATACATTTCACAAGTGCTTGCATATTGCACGAGACACTTTATGAATTACTCGAATACTCTCACTCTCTCCCAAGCAATGCAATGCCTAATATATCCCCTAACTCCTCCTCCTCCTCACTCTGTTTACGGATGACAAGAACAATTCCATATGCGTTATTTCCTTCCATTACACACATCTCCCCTTCACTTTCACATTCGTATGTATATTGGATGTACATAAGTGTACTTGGAAGACATTCACTCCAACTGGTTCTGCTTTCTCTGTGATCTACACTTCACACAGGGAGAAATGTCGAAATATGTGAAGAAACAGGATGATAGTGAGCCATGGCTAGATAAGGGAATCAGGCGTACTTACCAATTAGCATTAGTAGAGTTCTAAAGTAGGAAAAGGAGAGTATGACTATAGTATAGACATTCTAATACAGCAGAAGGACTTTGGAACCTTCTGGCTATGACTCCAACTCTTTTCTTTTTCCTCTGTGATATTCCAATTTACATTCCCTTCTTTCCTTTTTGACTTTTCCTCTTACTTACACGATACTACAAAACCATACACTTTTGTTGAGCTGCTGCTGACTGGTGCACCGCCAGTCAGTCGTTTAAATTGTACACAGTTAATGTGATTCTGATGAGAAATTATGCAAATTGTCACAAAGATTTCTCCTCTTTACATTTCAACTCGTTTCAATTAGCAATTTTAATACACACTCTTCTCTCCTCTTTAATGTAGCTGGATTCTTCATATTCCACTACACACTCAGCACTCCAGGCTTATTGGCATTCCATCGTTTGTCTAAAAACTGTATCCGAGTCTCTTTTCCTTTTTTGGATTTAAAAGTTTAAGAAATGTCCTTCAGAAGCACTTTCTCCGGAAAATCAAAAATGTTGGAAGAGTTGGAGGAGGACAAGATGCTTCTAAATAAGTACAAAGCAGCTGGCAATATATATGTATATACATGTATAAAGGAGGACGTGTATAAATGAGAACAAATATTATGGTCATAATCTTCCTTATGTAGTGATAGGGAGTGTGCTTGTGTGTGTGGGTGATATAGACGACCATCATTACGACAACGACGGCCTTGTTCTTGAGAAAGAAGTGTCGAGGAGGACGAGGAAGAGAAAGAGTTATTGTGTAGTAGGGAACATGTGGTGAGATACCATTTGGTAAGAGAGGAAGAGAGATAGAGAGACTAAGTTCAGATTTCACGCTCCTGCCACACAATGTAAAGTCTAATTGATGAGCATTAATGAACGTTTCATTCCACTCCTTTTTCATAATAAACTTGATTAATTGGTTTCTAAGCTTCTTACTCACACTCGAATTGTTAAATGCAACTTATTATTGTGGTTGTGGGGGTGGGTGAGGGTGAATTCGGCTTCCGCTATTTGTATTTGGCAAAAACTTGGACGCCATGCAGTTACCCGGAACACCCATACAGTAAGTGAGTGAAAGAGAAAAGCCAGGGCCTGAAAAATGGAATAATTTGTAGCCCCCTCTCTCTTCTTTCTTACATTTTGTTGGAACACAAAAAATTATCCACACTTTTACCTTTTGGACAAGGAAACTAATAGAACATAATGCTAACTCTTCTTCGAAACAAAGTCTGACTTTCTCTTTCTCGTTCCCTCCTTCTGTCTCTGTTCTTCATATGATTTTCATTCTGGTACACCATGCAATGCCATGGCATGGCATGTCAGTCCACACGGATAGACTTGTAGAGAATTCATAGGGCGTTCTAATGCGATCATGTACTTAATCATGGATTTTATTACTTTCCTGGCACCCTTCCAACACAATCGGCTGTGGGCCTCCGATTATTTTCCTAATGACGACACACACAATCCTTGTAAAACCTTGTGTCTCATGTCACAGTCACACACACACAACCGGACATTTATAAAGCGGGACACACACACACGACCACAATATGGGTCCACATGATATATCATGTAACACATGTACAGCCATCATAAGCTAATTATAAAGACAAATTTTTAATACATCCATTTCGACAAATATCTCTAATTGTGTAAATAGAACTTTGCTATGTGTGTGTGTGAGTGAAAGTGTGTGTGTGGGAATTAGGCCTCATCGCTTCGAGTGAGGATGACGAGATATGAGCGATAAATTTCTGTACAAACAAAGAGGGAATATCATTGGATTTTCTTCCCAAGAGATCTAAATGCGCACTACAAAAGATTAATCCCTGATTGGTTCATGATTGAAGAGGAAAATGTGAGATTGGTTGATTTATCAAAAGAAAGCTTTCAAAAAAAAGTTTGAAAAGAAATAGTACGCGAAAGTAGAGTGCGAAAAAAATTATTCTATGTACATATATATACGTATATTGTGTATATATAAAGTAAATGGATTTTGTACAGTCTTGTGTATTGTATGTGAATACAATATATATATATACCTTGTATTATGGCGGCTTAAACAATCCAAGACAGAGAGCGTGTGTGTGTGGAGGAAAAAATGTTGAGTTCGAAATGGCCCATTTTTCTCTCACCTTCTTCTCTGATCTTGCCCACAATGGTGTGTGTGTGCGAATGTGGAATGGTGGACTACTCTCACTCACTCTCACTCGCTCTCTCCACTACTTTCAAGGCTACTTTGCGCCTACTACAATTTAGTTTTCTTGCCTGCTTGACAAAGTAAAAGTTTTTTCCATCCTTCCCATTTCCTTTCATTTTTTTCCTTCACTCACTCTCTCTCTCTCCAGATTTAGATTGGATTAATTGTCTCACATCGAAAGGAGTGGGTATGTATATACATGTCTGATGGGGTTATGTGATATATTACTACGAAAGAAGGATTATACAAAAAAAATCTTTCCAATAAGAAAATATGTAAGAAGGGTAATGTAAGGAGGATAGAGAGTGTAACTAGAGTGTGGAGAGGAGTAAAATTTGTGTTGGTATGTACACTGTACATACAGTAGTTGCATAAGAGAGAAAAGAGAGAAGGTAAAGAGTCTTTTGATTGAACGGCTAAAAATGGAACAAGACAGCTGCACACAGGGAAAGTGAGCGAGAAAGCCTGTGTGTATGTGTGTGTATGTATGTGTGTCTTTCCTTCTGTCTGTGTATATTTTATAAAGAAGAAATGTCTAAGATTTACTTGCTGTGTATGTGTGTGCGTGTGTGTTGCTCATGCTCTGAGGAAGGGTTTGGTAATTAAAGTTGGTCGCACCGGTTGTGGCTTTTAATGCCAACCAAGAGGAAACCTTACGCGTCTCCACACGCATACACTCCACTACCCACATAGAGAAGAGAGGGAGAGAGGATGGAAAAGAGAGAGACACACACATACACGACAAGGACAACGACAATGACTCGTATTCTTTGGGCCAGAATAAGCGCTACATGGAGAGGTCTGCAGGATGATCGATTCGAGATTCCTCCTGCTTCACCAACTCAACGAGTCAAGAAGATCCCAGTTATATTCTATTCTAAGGAAAGAGGAGAGGAGAAAGACGGCGAAAGGGAAAAAGAGAGATGCTGATAAAGCCCAGCCACTACACCCGAGTCTATAATATACTCTCTCTCTCTCTCTCTCTCTGCCTCTCAGCTGAATCATCCTAGCGGTTTAGAATGGAGATGGCTCAATTTACTTTCTATATTCCTCCTCCTCCTCAAAAGGATCCCTCGTTTCGATCGAAAATGTAATAAATTAGCCTCTACTTTTTTTCACATTCACTTTCTTCTCTACTTTCTTTCACCCCCTCCTTCCCTTTCTCTCCCTCCTCTCTCACTCTATTCATGTAGATTCAGCAACATTTAAAACACTCCTCCTCCCCCTTTCTCCTCCTCCCTCCCTTCAACATTATTCAATGTTTTTCCTCACCAAATCCACTCCCTTATGCCCTCATCCCATAATTTACAAATCAACTCTCTCTCCTTCCCTCCTCCCTCGCTGACGACAATCAAATGGTAAATTTTTTCTCTCCCCACTCCACTCTTTTCTCCATGAAATGTCCTTTTATACTCTTTTTCTCACTTCCCCAGTTATTTTGAGGAGAAAGAAGAAGGAGTCGGGGAAATACAGTTTTTTACAAAGCCACTTGCGGCCTTCATTGTCATTGCAGTGCACTCCAGACATTTACTTTGTAACCTTTTCACTCTCCGTTATGTATACTCTAGTAAAAGGAGGAGGGAAAGAGAGACCGAGGGTGCGAAAATGGGATAACTTACATACATGCTACTCCGCCGTAAAGGTTATGTTGGGCAGTGCACCCAGACACAGGACAAGAGAGTATAAAATATTCAGGAATAAAATGTACATCCTCTTGCCCTCTGAATCTAAGCTCTTACCATTCCTCCTACCTCCTCCTCTTCTTCCTCAAAAGTTTTTCCCTTCCTTCTCCTCTCCTCTCCTTGAAAGAGACTCCAGAATGGGTACAAAATGTGAGATGTACATTTTCTCAAATTCAATTCAAGATATCTATCTATTACTATTATTTATTTCTTCTTCACTGTATTTCCCCCTCCTTCCTACTTTCTCTACTTTTGACTCTCCCTGTCTTCCGTGTTCAACTCTTTTCGGACTGAGCTTTACATTCTGATTTTTAGTTTTACCAGCTGCTACTACTGCTACCGTTACTGTGACTTCTGTCTCTTTTGTCATTTCCTCGTTTGCCTTGGTTGGGATGATCAGGAAAAATATATCCTTTGGAAATTTGATATCTCTTTCTCTTTCCTCCTCCACCCTCACCACCACAGATCTTCATCTCGTCAGATCATCTGATCATATTATGGGTTTAGCTTTCAATTTTGATTTTCTCCCAACGTATCCTTTCCCCTTCTCACATATCCACTTTGAAAAATACTCACATTGTGAGGAGTGAGGATAGAGAGTGAAAGGGGGTGAAAGGGGAAAGCCTGGAAAATCAAAGAGGGAGCTTTTACTTGATCAACTATTTTATAAAGTTGAGATGGGCTCTGGCTCCTCTGCAGTGAGTTAAGTGGCTCTACAATTTTACTTCATCATTTCCTTGTTTGCATTGAAATATTTGTGAGGTTATCATTGCAGTGGCTTTGACTGTGTACATATGTAGTGCGTTTATACATAACATGTATAATGCATATATATATATACAAAGAGAGAAGGAAGGATAGAGCGGTTAAATAAATGATGTAAGAATGAATCCCAGGGAAGTTAAAGTGGCTCGGCTTAAACTCTGTTCAAGAATTTCCGAGAGAGAGAGAGAGAGAGAGAAAGAGGAAGAGGATGGAAAGGAAGAGAGAAAGAAGAGCTTCGTTGAAAATCTACACAGGCGGGAACAATAACAAAATAAGAATGTTTGTTGGCTCACGTTCTCGCTCACTTTCTCGTTCGCTCTCTCTCTCTCTCATTCTCCATGGCTTTTCATCGTATGTACACAAGTACACACACCCCCTCACTCACTCACACAAATCACAAACAGTCCAACTCCGGAGCATCCCATCTCATAAGGTTTTTATTCTGTGCATAAACAGATCATGATGGGGCTTGTTGTTATTTTATGTTTGTGTGTGTGTGTGGTATACATGTATGTGTGTAAAAGTCTTACTCTTGTATGTATGGATTCAAGCTTTCCCTTGTTGCAGCAAGGAGAAATGTCTGCATCCAGAATATCAATCTACTTTTTTCAATCCTCAGTCTCAGCAACAGAGCCCCTCCTCTTCTCTGATGTGGGTGTATGTGAAAGATACAACAAACGGTGGATATTGTCAGGACCCTCCTTTTCTATTATGACGGTCTTTGCGTGAATGTGTGTGTAGTGTGCATTTGAAAATCTTATTTCTTGCTCCACTTTCTCTTCATCATCCGCTCCTCGTCCCTCTTGTGTGTGTTCCAAAAAATTCATAATGTTATGTACAAATACAAATATAACCAAGGAAGAGGAAGGCGGGAGAGAAAGTTTACATAGCCCGGCTCTCCTCTCCCAATTTTTTTTACCCCTCTTCCCTGTTCCTGTTCCTCTTGGTTCAACGCACGATGTGCATTTTTCTTTTCCCAATTTCGACCTTTCTATTTTTTCACTACTACGTATTTTTTATTTTTTGGAACACATTTTCTTTTTCACTCTCTTTTTCATGTGTGTGTGGAAAAACCATCCCCGGATCCCTGTGAATATGTCGTGTAGAACTAAATTGTAGTTGGACGGTTTCTACATCCTTCAAACATATTTTTCCCCTAACACGTCTCTTCCATTCGCTCTCTCTCTCAAAATTTACCTACAGTAAAGAAGAGAAAGACTGCACACTCTTCTTCTGCTTTCTTTCACATGCAGCATGAACAAGTAATGCAAAAGAGAGGGAGATGAAGGACTATATATTATATTCATATTTTTCTATTCCTCCTCGTATGGTTTATTACATGAGGGTATCCAAGTTGCCCCCTGATTTATAATATATGCCTAATATTTAATATTTCATATTGATGAAAACAAATTTAAGAGAACAAAATAACATCTTCAAAAAATTTCCCCCTCAAAGAATTTTACAAATGACTGAGAATAAAAAATCAGAAAAAAAGACCAAGAGCAAACAAAATTCATTTAGCAAAGGACAAAGCACTTTGAGTAAGGATAGAGAAGAGAAAAAATTACGAAATATTTCTGCCGTCCATTCTTCGAAGGGAAAGGGAGTCTTGGAAGAAAAGAGAAATCCCTATGGGTGATCCAACTACCTTCATTTTTTCCGTTCTTCTCCCTTTCATTGAGAATTCAACCCTCACACAGAGTGAAAGTGGGGGGAAGGGAGAAGGAAAGATTTTGGTAGTAGTAAAAGTTAAGGAATTATTAGCAATATTAAAATGAGGCAAGGGCAATAAAATAAAAAATGCACGTGCTCTCAGACAAACAAATATCTTTCTCCATTCAACGTTCATTTCAAAAATGCTTGAGGTCACTCCCCATTCTCTCCTTATTATTATATCCCATGGAAAAATATGTGAGTAAAAACTCCACGCAATTTTGGAATCATACACCAAAAAACACACAGCGAGATGGAATGTGTATGAGGAGAGTAGTAGTAAAGAAAGCGAACTGGTTTTTCCAACGAAAGAGAGGCAGAGGGAGAAAGAGAATGGGAAAGAGGAGGGGAAGAAAATTATTTTTCCAACAAATTTTTACATTTCACATTTTCTCAATCCTCATTCTTCTCCTTCTACTTGCAATTCTGAGCATGAAGTTCTTATAATAATAAGACTCGTTATGGTCTCCTCCAAAAAAATCATACATTGTTGTTTTCATGTTGACAAAAAAAAATTTTTTTACTTTCACTTTACTCTCCTCCTAGTCTTTTTAACTCTATGCAAGAGATTGCTTGAAAGTTCTTTCTTTCTTAAAAAATTGCAAGCGCCTCAACTTTGAACTCATTTCATCTGTTCTGGACTGGAATTGAAAGGACGAGTGAATGGAGAGAAAGATGTAGACATAGATATGAGGGAAAGGAGGGGAGGAGAGGAGGAGGTTCGCATTAGAATAAATACTTTTGTTTCCGTTCATAAAATAAAGGTGAGCATCTGCACGCCGTTAAGTGGACTAGGGGAGTAGTAGCAGCTGCATTCCTGATCTCCCTCCTCCCACTACTCAATTCCATGGCCTAAATGAGTAAATGGCTTCAAATAGCAACAGCGAACGTTAGTCTCTCACTCCCATCCTCCCTCTTTCACTCTCCCTTTCTCTATGCTCGCTGAGAAAAAGTGCCAGCCTCACACTTTATCTTTTCTCTTCGACTCTTGCTTTCACTCTCCCTCTCTCCCTCTCTCTCTCTCTATGGTGCTATTGTACACATGAGTTTCCACTGCACCACACACACACTCAAACATTGGGACTGTGATGAATGCACAAGCAAAGTCTTTCACCAGCTCATCCATCAACACAACAATTTTGTCCGAAAATTCCGCCCTTTCCTATCATCCCAGATGCAAGCGCCACTTCTCCTCCTTCCTCCTTTCACTCTCTCCTTTCTCTCAGTTGTTTGCATCTGTGCACATTACTGGGCGTGATGAAGAAGGAGGGCAGAAAATAGAGAGAGAAAAAATGAGAGGGAGAGACATGAAAAAATATATGTGTGTGTACACAATGAAAATATCAACTCTTGATTTGAGACTATAGCATCCAACTCTCCTCCTTCTCTCTGTAGTCCATAATAAAGCTCATATTATTCTCCACAACTTCAACTTACTTTTCCTCATTTTAGGGAACAGGGAGGAGGGGTGGTGGGTACGTTTGTGTGTTTGGAGAAAGTAGAGCTTTCCATACATATTCAACCCACATAATCCATTCCAACCCTCTAGCCTCCAAAGCTAGCAGCCTTCCTTCCTTCCTTCCTTCCTGAATGATGCACTCTCAATCTAACTGACTGTGCGTCTGTGTCTATATTCACTGTTCACCCACTTTTACTTCATACATTTCTGCCCATCCAACATTTTGCCCATTGTATTTTATATAAACTGTGAAATACACACTGTATTGTACATCCTATGTATTGTAGTAGTAGAGTCTGCTAAATTCAAGTCATACTATTCTGTTGTATTGCATTGCAGTATACAGAGAGGAGAATGTGGATATTGTGAATGACTTTCGCGTCTTTATAATAAGAGTTGAAATTGTGTGTGTGTGTAACATAATATATAATAATATTAAATTTATATCAAATTATAGACAGACAGACATAAAGAGAGAGCGCCGAGTCATCTTCCGCCTTGGGAAATTTGAAAGCAGTCCCAGCTCCAGTCGAGAAGAGAAAAGAGAGGAAGAGGCAGATGCAAAAACCATTTTACATAGTTTGAATGGAGATCGTACCCAAAATTTGTGTATACCCCAATGTATAGAAATTACAGCTGTGTGTGTGTGTCTGTTCGCTCTATTGAGTACTATGTAGTATAGAAGAGAAATTGTATAATACACCTTTCCTTTTGCTCACGGTCAAAGCCAGAAAATTATCTGATGCTTCAATCGTGGGGGAAAGTAATGGAATTGTGGTTCCTTTCTCTCCTCTTGTCCTATCCCTCTTTTGCGTAATGTGGATTGATGCAGTGTGATTCGGCAAGGGAGTGAAAACGAGAGAGAGAGAGGGGGAATGAAGGTAGAAGTATTTGCCATGATTTCCCAAATTTCTATTTCTTCATTTTTCCTTGTCTCCTCGAACAATTCCTCGACTACCACAAATCAGGGGCAATAGGGAAAGGGCGCAAAAAAGTGGTCGGAGGAAAGTCGGGACAATTTGTATCGGCAACCACATCCCACACCCAAAAACTTTCTCCTCAATTTTTCATTCAAGTCAAACAAATAGGGAATAGAGGAGAGAGAGACGGGAGTGTACACGCATGGTGGAAAGCAGACGAAAAAATGTTTTTGAAACGGGAGCAGGATGAAGCGGAGAATGGAAAGGCGGGAGTCAGAGCCAGTAATAAGTTGTTTCCTTTGATAAAACTCAAAGTACAGTGTGTGTGTGTGTGTACTGCGTTCTGTGGGAAAGGGCAAAGCGGGTTAGAGAGTGGAAATGTCACAATGTCATTGGTTTTTCCTTTCACTGAAGTTGGGATAGAAAGTCAAGGTATGGAGAAATGGGTGGCTGAAGCACACACAGACAGACAGACAGACACCAAGACAGGAGGAGAGAAAGTTTTAGTTTGCATAGAAAAAAAGTGGGAGGATCAAGCATGATCATGAAAAAGTAGTTGAGGTGGAATTAGCATTAGTTTATTAAAGCACGTCCAAGTGGAGGCAAGGATCTATCCTTCTTTCCTCTGAATAGAAAGAAAAGAAGAAAGAGGAGAAGGATAGAATAATCATACGCTAGACTTGGTTGTCTTGCAATTCTTTCCTGTAGTTCTATCCCTTCCCCCATGCTACTATTTTTTGGTTACATTACATTTCACATCAAATTTCTATTATTTCATTTGATATCATTGAAATGGCTAAGTCGTAATGCCACAACCACGACACACGATGCATGGATCTGAGTGAGTGTGAGTGTGTGTGGGTTTTCGATATTTCAATGGCTTCAAATATCTCAATTTTTTTAATAAGTACACACACGCATTCAAATCCCTATGTTTGTGTGTGTGTGGTGTTCTGACGGTGAAAGCAGGCAGGCAGACAGACGGACGGATAGACAGGCTGAGTGAAAGCCATTTGAAATGTGATCGAAGAAGAATGCACCTGTGATTTTCTTCTCTCTCTCTCAGTTCTCCGACTTCTTGTGCGTGTGTGGTTGTGTATGTGGCTGCAGTTGGCAGGAGTATATAGAAATGCAAGCAAATAAAGGAGAGAGACGAAGGAAGGAAAGATTGTAAATAGGCTTACATAAATAGGGAGGAGGGAGGGATGACTGTGGGACTTTTGTGTTTTGTGTGTGGAAAAAATAGGATTGATATAAATTCCCCTCCTTTCCCCTTTTCTCTTTCTCTCCCTCTTTCTGTATTTATTTACAATGGATGAATGAGGATGAAGAAAATTCTTGGTGAACGGATATATTCATAGGGGGGACCAAATACATAAGACAATACACCGCATAAAGTATGTGTGCATGTGTGTGTGTGTTTTGGAAAAGAAAGACAAAGATTTTATTTTGGATGGAGTTTGTATTTGCGTGTGTTTCCCTTTACAAATTACTGGAGGCTTGTATGCTTCTTCCTCCCTCTATTTCTTTTACCCGCTTCCTCAACGTTCTTTATTTAATAGAATCTATCGCATGAATCCTGCGGCCATTGCATTACAACATTGTTATTTTCATCAGAATGTCAGACCGACAGAGAAAGAGAGAGAGGAGAGAGGGAGAAAGAGATGTATCATGACGAATTGTATTTATTTCTCTCACTAAACGGCCTTAAGAACGACGAGAGAGAGGAAACATATATTCAAAAAAGTTCAATATACACACAAATCCCCGTTTGGCAATGGCATGATTCTGTACAGCACAGATCCTGACACACACACTCACGGGAAGACAGTGGAGATAAATTCCAGATCTGTGGACAAAAAGGGGATATGAGTCAAAGGAGAAGAGGTGAAAGTAAAGTCAAGAAAAAAGATTAGTCTAGTACCCACAACCTGTCATCTCACTCAGGGCTACACTTGACATCAATTTAATCTAATGTTCCTCAAGTTTTTTTCCTTCCCCTCTTCCCTTCCTCCTTCCAAAAAAGACACTTTCATATACATGTGCTGAAACTGTAAAAGAAGAGGGAGAAAGATGGATATCAGGGTGAAAATCTTTGTAGTAGTAAAATTCCACCTCCTTAAATCTTACATCTTAGTTGAGATGAAATGGGGAAGGCGGAAGACTTTTTTTCTTGTAGACACATGTTGGATGTACACACACACGCACACAATGTGTGTGTCCCAGCATCTCTCTATCTATCTCATCCTTTGTCATGGACAGTGTGAATAAATTTGAAATGGAATTCCGGAATATATTATGGAGAAAAGACGAGCCATCTCTGTCTTCCTTTTTTTGGTGTGTGTCCTCTCCCCCTCTCTCTCTCTTTTACATCATGTTTCAACGATCAGCTTTCACTTGTGACTGTATCAGGGAAAGTGTAGCGTGGAAAAAACACTGTCTGGATGACAATGCGAAAGTTAAAGAGGAAAAAGAGATACGAGGGTGAAAAAAATTGAGGACTAAACTGAGCGATCCTTCCCCTCGACTCATCCACATCGTTCATCTTTTCAATGTCATTGGCCTTCCTCCGTTGTAATTTTAAAAAATATTGTGTTCTATAAGCGTGTGTGTGTGGGCGGTTGTGCAGGTTTTTGTAATACCGTAAAACGGGGTGATTTGGCTGATATTTTGGAGGACTTTAGGGAATTGTGCTCGGAATCTTTACTGATTTGTGACACTAATGTTGGAAACATAATTTGTAGTAATGCCAAGATTGT
>WJFB01000367.1:0-68253 GCA_009870185.1 Pygmarrhopalites habei | reverse complement strand
GACTTTCTAACAAATGACCTGAGTCAGGTCACCTGACACGTGTTTTACAATATTTGTGCTCGTTGATATAGTTGATAAAATTATATTTCATATGCATATCATTAGTAAACGTACGTTGTTGCTCTGAGCTAGCGTAGAGTACTTGTGAATGCTCTGAGCCAATGTGAATGCTCTGAGCTAGCCAGGAACGATTGTGTGCTCTGAGCTGGTTCACAGCGCTCTGAGCCAACCGTTGTTGTGAGCCACGACATATACACATGAGGTCACAATGCACACACACACATAGTGGACATCACCAATGAGCCATAGCTACTTGAGAGAGATTCCAATGTGACTTTAGTCTCACGACTTATGATATTGACTGCTGCTGTTCCAGGAAGTGGTCACAGGCACTTACACACCTACTACAATTTCTAATTAAAGTTAATAAACTCAAATTCCATGCTGAGCAAAGAGGCTAGCAACTTGTAGACAACAGGTAGAAATTGGTAATTAGTTGTTTTTTCACACACACACACACGTCTCTTTCAGTACAAATATGTAGGGCTGAGGGGTTGAAGACAAAGATCCTTATTAAAACTGATGACTGTCCTTCCCAAAAATTCTCCTTCTTTTTCTTCTACGTCTCTCTCAGGTTTATGCATTGCCATTGCATTTCATTACACTTTTTATCTTGTTACTTGGAGTGTCAATGAAAAATGGGATAAAGACAACAACACCCTGTGAAAATGAATGTGTATGTGTCCTACACACACAACTGGTTAATACAGATACGGATGATGGGTGGGCTAGTCATAAAATACAATTTTTCGTGTTATGAATTATTGACATAATCAATGGAGTATAAATTACTTTAAAAATTACATTTTTGTGTGCACAATAATCGAGTGTTAACTGGATGACGCTATGGTTGCAGGTGTGTGTGCCTCATGTAGATCTGTTGGAGAGAAAGGAGAGATGTGGCTATGGCTGACAATTAAATGATTCATTTTAATTTATTGGGATCCAACTATTCTAACTCAACATAATTCGTATTAACTCAATGTAAACAATTTTTTTTGTAAAAATGATTCGCATATGTTAAGCATTTGTTTTTGACGATATTAATTTTCACTTTCTCTCTCTTTATTTTTGTAAAAAAATTCTTGCAAAATAAACTGCAAATATTAAATGAAGGAAATGATTAGAACCTCGTTTGTTTGAATGTCACAAAATAATTAAAGTCAGCTGAGGATCAAGGATTTGAAGAAAAAATGAAGACATGGGGGGAGTGTGCAGCAATGTGCATTGCAATGATGAACTTTGTGTGTGTGAATGTAAGTTAGCAAATTACAGGCTTTGTGTGTTTGTGTGTGTCTTTTACACCCCGCTCAAATAATGATAAGGGAGGAAGAGAGAAGAGAAGAGACAACCCCACATGCACAACAGTTCAATTGAATTCTAAAATCCTTGAGGAATTTTTACAGTTTTAATTTTTATTCCTTTGAACTTTTGAGTCAAGGCGATGGAGACAAGGATGATGAGGATGATGATGCATTAACTCAAAAAGAGTTTGGCCGTATCCAAATTAAAGTCCAAAAAATTATGTAATCATCGGACATCATCTGACAACAGTTCCTCCTTTACATATTAGACGGGGACTGAGTGAAGGAGGTAAATAGTAAGGGAGGGAGGGAATAGTGTGTGTGTGTGTGGAGGTATCAGGCAAGAAAATCTTGTTTTCCCCATGATGATGTTGATTCAAGACAATTAGATATTGTGATGTAATCTACACTGGATCACAGTAGTGAGTGAGTAGTAGTTGTTGTGTGTGGAGCAGCTAAACAATTACTGATGACCTTTAGAGAGAGAGAGAGAGAGAAAAGAGGACTAGAATTATTTATTTTTTTGCATAAAGGATGTCATTTTTCTTGATTTGAGAACAAGACCAAAACTTGTTGTGTCGTTGTTGTTGTAAGATTGTTGGTGTTCATGAATCCTTCCATTTCATTATGTCTAAATTATTATTTACTGGGGTAGTGTACTAAAACAGTTTACTTTGAAGAATCAATTGAGTTTTTATATTCATTTGTTTTTTTCTCTCTTTAAGTAAAATTTGAAAAAAATGTGATGCTATGTTGCACGCCTGTACCATTTTGAGAGCAGCTGTAGTGTATATGTATAATTGTAGGTTTGAAACCTGTTCAAGCAGTGAAGCTAATTAAAATTTCTTTCTCTTCTCTTCTGCTTTCATCCTATTTTAAATATCACAGCATTTTTTGAATCAAAGCAACCTTTCAAGTTCCTTGACCATCATCCACTCATCACACTCACACACACACTGTCGACACACACACACACATCACTACCATCATCACTCCAAATTAATTTCAGATTACTAACTTGTAAAAACAGAGAGAGAGAGCTTTGGTAAATTATTTATTCATGAAATTTTTCCAATTTTTCATGAATATATAAATAGGAACTACCACATATTCTGAATACAAGTTCACACTTACAGAATACAGACGTACGCACTTATTATTGGCTCAAACTAATTTTGCAATACATAACAAGTTTTGAATGCTGTTCGCCATACATGGACTATAAAATGTGGATTCTCCACACTTTTGTACATATCTTATGTTTACCATGACCTTTCGAATGATTTCCTTATTTCTCTCCCTCTGTCTGACTGTGTGTGTCTACATCTGTATTTGTCCCCCTCTAAAATAAAATTGCATTATGGCGAAAAAAAGTTGGCTAGTAGAACTGGCGGATGATGAAAAGTTTGAAAAAGAATTTTTTCCTCTCCTCTTTTTCCTCCCCTCTTGGATGATGGGACACGGGAGTGTCGCAGGTGTTTCTTCTCCTCCTTCATTTTTTTATCGTAGTAACTACTTTAGTAAAGTGTGATTTGGAAAACAGTGAAAGGTTTCCAATGGGATTGGTGGTGGTGGTCCACAGTGTAATGTTACATATACATATGTATGTGTGTGGTATGTGGATTTGTGTGCACTATGAGGATGATATGATATGAGGATGAGAGGGGAAGATGGGTAAGAGTCAAGGACCACATAATGGACCCACCACCACCAAAATTATACGACTTTACCGCTGCCTCCTTCCTGAAGATGCAAATTAAGTGTGCAGACCTGCTGCAGATTCCTAAACCATAATAATTCCAACAGAAGAGAGACTTTGACAGTTTCAAAAACTCTTCAAATTCCCCCTTCCCTCTCTCTCTCCACACACACACACTTGAATCTCAACTTGAGTCGTCCTATCAAAGTCACTCCAAACCCGCACACTGGAGTGTGCGTGTGTCATACACGTACATATGGACAATGGTGATATCTCTCTCTACACACACGTAAATACACGGGGAGTGTACATAATTGTAATATATAGAGGAAGTTTTATATGGGGGGGGACCGTAGGCGGGATGGAGATGCAATGGGATAAGGGGGGAAGTCTCCTCATCGTCAGTTTTCCAAAGTCACAATGAGGACATTTCACCATAGTACTGGGGACATAAATGTCTATTTCATTTCCATAGCTCCATAAAATCCAAAAATATCTGTAGTTCAATTACACATCCATACAGTCATGGTCGACATTCATCTCATAGTGTAGTAAAAGGAGAGGAGGGTTCCTCGTGTAACTTCTTCATTTCCTACTATTATCATCCAACTATCCTCTTCTTATTTAATGGAAGACACCATGGTTCTCTCCAAAGGGAAAGCTTCGTCTAGTGTAAAAGGGTGAAGGCTTCAACTCAGCTCAAGGAATGACTACGTAGAATTGGATATTATTTTACCTCAAATTCTCCAGTTGGGATTTGAGAGTGTGTCTAGCATCCTGTACGACTATAGCAATGTAGTCTTTAATATTATTAAATTTTTATTTGATGTCCGGAAATGCCCTCCTCATCCTCATCCTCGAGGATGAGAAGGAAGTGGCCTCAATGCATTTAAGAGAGACTTAATTCAATTTATTCTTAATGATCCTAAACGCTCAGTCTACTAGTAAATGTCTGTTTTGAATTCAATGCTTCATGTAATATTTAAGACGATGGCTTTGTTTGATGTAATCTTTTAATGCATAATAATATGAAAATAATTTTTTGAGTTTTGAAAAATTTCAAAACAAAATTTATCGTTCATTGAAATGGTATATTACTCGTATGTATTTATTTAACTTTTACTTTATGTAGTTTTTCTCTCCCATTCAGACACGACTTATCAACAAAAATAACGGTAATTTTCCCTAATATAAACGGATTACAATATTACACACAGTCGTACACTTAATACGGCATATTTTTATTTAGCTTGTGCACAAGGATTTTTAAATTAACCTTCTAAATTGTATTGTAATCGTGTTGTGTTGTGTTTGTACACTGCACTTTTAAAACTCAACATACACTTGCAAACATGTACTTTTAATGGAGGTACAAATTTTTCATGTAGATTTGTCAGTGCCTTTCTTTAGTGCTGTTGTACACTGTATGTTACCTATAAAGTATGTGTTAATTCTGCTTTCAAAACATTTATTCAATGTATGCTGTGTACACACATCGTCGAGTCAAAATAAAACAAAAACAGAAACTTGAACTTAAATAGATTATTATAATTTATACGTAGGATTAAATAACGGAAAATATATTCTGTATTTAGATGTATTTAACTATTAAACTCCATAATATGGATACGTAGTCCACTTTTCGTCACGTAGTAAAAATGAACCGTACACCACATAACATGTACATATAAGCTTTTGTATACGGAAAAACACACTTTAAAAAAAATTACGATTCAAAATATCAACAAGTCACAACACTTAAAAAATATTATAACCATCCTAAATACGTCTTTCTGTTATGATGTCACATTTAACAAAAATTAAAGTTTTACACATGAGCTGAACGTGCACACATCCTATATCGTATTTTTAACATGAATGAGTAATAATATTTTGAATCATCTTTTTCAATTTTTTTATAGATTAATTCAGGTGCATGGTGCATCCCTTGTAAATAATGTTAATAAAAAATATATTCCTACTCTAATTAATTCGAAAATAATACAAACAATTTGTAAACTGTGTGAATGTATCATTTTTTAAAAAAAAAATCGGGTGACAGGGAAAGAATTAAGGTACAGTGTATTTATAAAGATAATTTTCTGTGTACTAGTATAGTAAATCCTCTTTCACCCACACACGCATTGAATTACAGTACAGTACATTGGATTATTTTTCAAATATAACAACTGTCAAAATCTATTTTTAAAATAAAAATTATTTTTTAAAAACAAACGAAAAACAAAAAAATCATTAAGACGTTGACTTGGGTAAATTCTCACAGCTCACCGACTTGGAGCTGAGTGTGGAGTGGACATTGACCGAAGACCCTTTGGCTGACCGGAGAATATCTCGTCGTGCAATATGTAAAAGAATTTCCCCAGACTTAATTTTCTTGAAAATATTCAAAGCTTCTGCATGTGTCGTGTCGGCCAATGGCTGTCATGTAAAAAAATTGAAATGAAAAAAATGAAAAACCAAATTCTCATCACATACACGACGATCAGACTTTCTTCACTCTACTAGACACACACGTATTACTTAATTTATTAAAGTCAGAGTCATAAATTACCTGTCCATTGATGGATAAAATTTCGTCTCCTGCAAAAGTAACAAAAAAATTGTGTTCAGTCCATTAAAATGATTGTGTAATTGGTGGCGGAATGTGTATGTAATTGTGATGCAAATATGGAATTAAATCATCAACTTTTGCACAAAAGGAGGAGAAGGATGCATATTATAAAGAGGGAAGAAATATGGAAACTTGAAGAAAAACTTTGATTTTGCATGGACTTGCACATTTCATGTTCAATAAAATCATTAACTATTACACACACTCACACACACATTCTCTCTCTTGTGTAGTTGACGACATGTCAACTCTGTGCTGAAAGAATTTTAATCTTCATGTCATTCCGTGTCCTCCTTCCTTCCTTACATAGAACGGAGCTAATGAGATGAATGTGAAAGTTTATGGGGATGAGGTGTAACACGGTGTTACATGGATGTGTACGTGTACGACAATGCCTCTGATGTATATGGATGTGTCAGGAAGAGGGGGAGGAGAGAGAGAGATGAAGAGAGAGAGGAAAAAACTTGAAAAATAAAATCTTAATGCCATAATATTAATGAAAGGGACGGATGGTTGATGGTGGTGGGGGTGATCAACAACTACAATAAAGTCCATACGTGTTTGTCTGACATCGGTCAACTCGACTCAATCCTCTGTCCATGTACTTATATGAACGTGGTTGGTAGGACAGAGCGAGACATGGAGCAGAGCACACGAACCACACAGAAAAGATTTCAAAATATGTTTAAATCATAAATTTCATCTCTAATAGTTCACGTGGCTGTGGCTGCTTTATCCTCATTTTAAATGGTACTTTTGCTTGTTACATCACAACTCCATCAAAACTTTATATTGTATAATGACCATATGGTATGTGTGTGAAAATTATGAGAAAAAAACAGATGATTTGATCACATTCTCCTATCCCTGTGTGTCTGTGTGTGTGGTGCACAGGACAGAATGTGGAATAGTGAGTTTGCAAAAAAAAAATGGACAGAAAACTAAACTTTGTCATATTTCTGTTTTGAATTGATGGATTGACGAAGAGGAAGCCAAACAACAACACTCACTCATAACTACAATAAAGTTGACATGAAGAGTAAAAGTTGTTGGCTACCTATTGTGTGTGTGTGTGTGTGTGTGTGTGGTGGGATGTGCGCCAAATGCCCTGGGTGGTTAGTGCGGACTTAAGAGCGATTGTAATTTTTGCCATAAAATTTAAATATTAAAGCAAATTTGCATTAATTGTGTATGTTTGTTTGTGTGTTGTACGTGTGGAGGATTGAGAGAGAGTGTTTTGATTTGTTTTGTACTTTTTCAATTATTCATCAACACACACACATACACACAACACATATAGTCTGTACTTTTATGTGTGTACTTCATCCAAGCTACAGAGTAATAATCAAAGATCCAAACGTTCATACTTTACGCCTACCCCAAAAAGAGGGACTAACTCTGGTGAGTTGGTAATTACACTTGTCGACTACGTAGTTATCATCTATTATATTAAAACAAAATATGGAATTGACAAAGGAAAATATATTGTGTAAGAATGAAACTCCCTCAACCGTTGACTAAATATGCTCGTGTACTGTGTGTGTGTGTATATGTGTGTGGTTGACTGTCTCTCTCTGCGTGTGTGACAATTATGTTCTTGGACAGTGGAATGAACAAATCAAACTTTTAATGTATAATATACTTAACAGATTATGACAATACAACTTGTTTGCATCTCTCCACATATATAGACTTGTTTTCCCTCTCCTTCCCTCCCCCTCTCTGTCCCTGTGTAATCATAGTGTGAAATCGAATATGTAATAGTATAACATGCATGTGTGTCTCTCTCTGTGCAGTTTCGGTACACATTTGCAAGGGATATAACAAAGGAGTGAGACACATGGTATATAGTTCACTTGTGTGAGTGTGTGGACTTGTTTGTTTACCATCATGTCATGATAGTAATTTTTTTTGTTGTGGGCCATAATATGGCATTGTTGAATGACTGTGATCTATTGTTTACAAAGTGCCGGATATTTACTAAATGGGCGTCCTCCTCCTCCCATACATACTCTCTTTTCTCTGTCTCTACTCCGAATGTCCATGTCAGCACGTGGATACAATATAATCTTATTTTCTATGGTCTATCCATTTTCCTCCTTGGTTAACATTATAACTCATTATTTGTAAGCCCCCTTGAACTGTACTGTACAGTACAGAGAAAGAAAGATATGCATACTTCCTTTTGATACAATGTATTTCCATACATTTCAGTACTTATGAGAGTACATGTATGTGCGTGTTTTTTTGGCCTACTCCTCCAGGCTTCCCTTCCTTTGGATGATGATCATGATGACAATAATGCCAGATGAGCTTCGGTTTCAATAGGTATTCTTCTGTCAATCAAAAATCTTACTGACAGGACAATTTTTCAATGGAGATGGTAAGTTTTTGGACGGATGGATGGTAGGATGGTTGGTTGCGCAATTTTTTATGTATTATTATTATTGCAAGTCATTTCTGCTCAGTTTACCATATTTTATTAAATTAAAATGAGACACACACTCTCTCTCTTTGTCTTATCCCTTGTCACAACTTAATAAATACGATAGAGAGGATAGGAGAGAGATTGAATGATTTATAGCGTCTCTATAATCCGTAGTCTTTTTGCCCAAATTAATTTTTTAATGACCTCCTTAAAGAAAAAAATATTTTTGTGATGAAATGAGATGAGCCCACAAAATCCTCTTTCCTTCCCTCCCACTACACAGTAGATCAACAAAGAGAAGACATGTGTCAAGAAATACGTATTTGTTTAATGTACTTTGTACACAAATCCTCTCTACTTCTTTCTCATGACCTATGCACCCAATCCATACATCATCGTTTTAAACCAGCCATGAGGAATGTGATGACAAAATCCAATTGTTTTGAGAGACGACGATGGTAATTGAGAATTGAATAGTCAAAAAAGTGTGGAAAATGAGCATCTCTTCAATTCAAGGCTAGGAAAGTTGTGTTGTAACCAGTTAAAAACTTTCCCTATAAGGGAACAGCTGATCATCATCATCTTTTGAATGGATTACAACCACAACTGAAAAACGCGCCCTGCGACGCCTGTTGTCCATTGTTGCAGTCAACAGAATGTCTTTGTTAACTCTCACAGTTAGTCACTGGGATAGTTGCGAGGCGTCAGTTTAATCAACTTTCCCTTTAACGTTCTTAGCTCTTCATTGCATTTGGGAAGTATGAAGGCAGTTTTTTCACCCTCACAAATTTGTCAGAATTTTGTGACACTGAGACAAAAAATGGATTGTTGAGACTATGAAAAATCATTTTCATTTCCCCACATCAGCGGAAAGGCTCAATGAAAATTGCACACAAAATCAAATATTGGATTCTACAGGAGGAGGTGAATTTCTTTGTCTCAAAAAAGGAACCAGGGTTTGCAAGAGAGTGAAAGTTTCGACTTCGAAATTTGAGAGACGTTGGACTAGAAGGATACTAGTATGAAAAGGAGGGAGGGAGCTGATTGAAATGGGACACGTGAATAAGCATTCAATCAAATGCACATGGGACCAGCTATCAGAAAATGGTTTTACGGAACACCAACTGACACGAAATTTTTTTACGACTTTCCTCCCAGCCCTTGCCAATTTTGACTTTAGGGCTACGACACACAGAAATAGAGAGAGTCTGAATTCAATTTTATTTCTATATATATTATTACGTAGTATTTTACACTTCTGCCCCACTCCAGCCTAACCAATGTAATGCCAGCCCCTGTGTCTACATGTACGCGAGCCCTGCAAAAGACATTTTTTATGTCACGTCATGGCAAAATTTTTCTTTCTCCATGCCCACACGGTGTGGGTCATACTCATAGCCATCAAAAAGAATTTGTTGGAATCAATTATTATGCACTTTATGTCTCAATTCCTGGTAGGTAAATTTAATAGTTCCTGTCCTTCCTGCCCACGTCTCAAATTGCTCTGACAGCTGTCAATTCGTCAATGCCAATTTTGAAAAAGAGGGGAAAGAAAGGTGCGTGTGTAATTCTAAAAAGATAAAGCCATAAACTATAATAAGGGATGAACTAAGGTTATGATTAATCAATTCATAATTGTTTACCTTCCAAAAGATTGCCATCATCAGAAGCTTGTGAATTAGGCAGTATACTTTTAATGAAGATTCCCATATTTCCTTTGGCAGAGTCCCTCCCTCCGACAATAGAGAATCCAAGACTTTTCTTACTTGGCCCTTTCTCAAAGACCACAGTGAAGATGGAGAGGCATAGGGATTTGGAGCGTGAAGCCCGGGTCGCATTCCAGTCACGATCTCGAACTTTATTTCTCAATCGGAGGGATGGGGCAGGGGCGGGTGTAGGAGTTGGAGAAGAAGTGAGAACGGATGTTGAGGCTTCTCCACTCCCGCCACAAATATCCATACTCTCCATTAGTCCTGACTTTTTTGACTTTCCTAGTCCAACAAGATTTTCCTTCGTCTCTTCCTCATCTTCATTCTCTTTGGTTTTTTTGGTGTGTCGGTTTAATGTAGTACTAGGCAGGTCCAATCCGACTTTCCTCCGGTTTTCCTCTTCCCCTTTTTTCTCTTTTTGAGTAAAACCTCCTGGAGTGACTCTTCCTGTCAGCCCTGACTCTTTAACTGAACAACCACTTCCCCCATGAAGACTGACTTGGCTTGAACAATTTTTACCAGACAATTCTGTCTGCTGTTCACATTTTGACATGGCTTCAGAACCATTTTGGTCATTTTGTGATGTGTCAAAACAACTGGTGTCGTTTTGATGATGGTGTGGAGTAGCCGATAATAAGGAGGGTTTCTGAGAAGTTGATTTTAGAGTGACTGAGTTATTCTCAGAGGAGGATACTTGAGAATGGAATTCCATTACGTGTATATCATCTTGAGCTGTACTGGAGGATGTGGAGGACTCACGTTCATTCTCACTGTTCGAAGAGTCATTCTCAGTTTCTGCTGAGGAGGGTAATTTCATGGAGTTTCGGGGTGACTCGTGACCATTCCGGGTAGAGTCACTGTCGTATCCACTCTCTTCCCTGTAGGGGACAGAAATAGAGACAAAAAATGTAAATTTATTCTTTCCAATTTGATAACGTGTACATATTTTAAGGGATAAAAATACACAAAATACTTTGTTCACATTTCCATACATCAAAATGCGTACCACTTCACACAACACACACATATGTAAATATTCCTAGAATTTTTTATACAAAGTATTTTGCGTATTTTTTTAAAAAAAAATTGTTACAAAGGATATATTTGCATACCGATGATTGCAGCATGTTCCAATCTCACTGTCCGCCCCTTTATTATGTTGCAAGAGGATATCACCAATAGAGAAACTCCTCCTCCCCCAAAGATGAGAGTTTGGACTAGGGTCATCCAAGTCGGATGGATTTTTATGAATCAAGTCAATTCGGATCTGAGCCAAAGGGTCAGTTCTCTTCCCTCCTCTCCTTCCCTTCATAGTATTATTATTACCACCATTTCCACGACCATCCTGTTCAACATTACTACTCGTTTCCTCCATGTCTGTCTCATCCATCTCTTCATCCTCCTCCCGGGTTGTGGAAGAAGACAAGAGTAGATTTCCCATACTGTGGTAGAATTGCTTTGACTGCATCATTGCCACTTTTTTCTCATTACTACTACTACTACCAGAAGACAGACTTGGATTTCTTTTCTTGGATGATGAAGTGCTGAGCAGACCACCCACAACTCCACCACCACCACCACCATTCAGATTTGATGTGTGGGGTTCATCTGACTCGGGAAGGGAAGACAATTTTGATCTTATGTAAGCGTATGGAAATGAAGATTTTTTCCCCACTGTGGAACAAGAGACGGATGGATTGACTGATGTCAAAGTCCCAGTAGAGGCGGAAGAGGAGATGGGAGTATTTGTGGATGAAGTACATGTTGAGGTGGAGGTGAAAGTTAAATTATTTCCATGGTCTCTCATTGGATGACTTTTTCTTCGACTGGTGACAGTCGACAAATTTTCACAGCTCGTTGTTTTCAAGATATTAATGTCACGGGGAGAAGGATGAAGAAGTGTACTTCCACCAAGTCTCAATCCATTTCCCCAGCCAGGAGGGATGGACTGGAAGGATGTACATTTGTTGGAATTATGATGGAACAAAGAGGTGGTTCTGTCAAACACGTCGTCATCATCATCCTCAAAAGGATCGACCATGTCACCCATGTCATCCCCGTCTAAATCCTGAGTATCCGTCCCCTTGTCTACTTTCACATTGGTTGTCGAGGCCGTTTTGAGGGACTGTTGCCGGATCCGATGAGTTTTTGAGAGAAGATTTCGGAGAGATTCTACACGACCAATTTTCCGCCTTGGGCCTGTCTTTGAACCTTCTCCTCCTGATCCGGTGGAGGTGGAATTATTTGTGCTAGTCATATTTGTTGTATTTGTTTTGACTGAAGTTGAATTCTCGGATTGAGTACTTGGAAGAGTAGAAGTTTGAACTATTCGTCTGTCTGACAGTTTCCCTCCAACAGAATTTCGACCACCTTCAGCTGAGGAGGAAGAGGGAGGGGATGAGGAGGATGTGATGGGAGTTGTGGAGGAGGGCGGCACTGCTTTGATCCATTCTGAATCCGGGAGATAGGTATGAACGAAATGTAAAGTTTTTCTCCGATTTGAAGAAGAAGACATCAAAGAGGAACAGTTCAATCTCTCACTAGACTCGGATCTTCGGAGTGAGTCCCAAGTTCGGCCGACTTTTTTACTCCATGTGGAAAGACCTGAAAGAGACACAAAAAAGAGAAAGGGTAAAAATGAGGAAAAGATGAGAAAACAAGAAAATAAGTTTTTTTTCTCTCTCCCTGACTTTCAGACTTTTCATTCGTAATATGGTGCGTGTGCATTTTTTGTCCCTTAAGAGTTCCCTAATCAGATACGTATGTGAGTAGCGGATGTGTGTTTGTGTAAGAGAGAAAAATGGTCGGCTTTTTGAATAAAAGTTATATAAAAAGAAACCCGTTAACATAAAATATATTGCCTGGAGCAGAGGCTCGATATTCCATAATCTTTTTATAATAATAATTGAAGACTCACAATAGCACCCTTCACTCTCATTCTCTATTTATATCTCTATAAAAAGAGTGTCGAAATTCTTGAAATAATCATCATGTCTACAAAATATGTATTTTCCCCTACAACCATAAAATTCCCTCATTTTGCTCTGATTGGGAACTCAATTTTGAATCATAAGTTTTGATTGATTGGTTCAAGAGAAAAACATACAAGCTGAGGCGACTACGATCTTTTTTGAAGTACAGCGTATCAATCACATTTTGAGATAGATCTAATAAATACAGTGTGTTAGTAATATTAATTATTGTTCCAATCTCCCTCTCTCTTGTACCACTCAACCTGAGTCACGACACTAATTGAAAATTTTCTTTTCTTTCTCTGTCATGGGAACATTTCTATATACCTGTTGTAACTCACAGTACACGTTTAGACCATATACATAAGTACATGCGTGTGTATCCATCGAACTTTACTACTTGCCCTGCTGTGCCTAAACAGTTTACAAACAAGAAAATGACAAGAACAGTTATATCCACCATGGAAGTAAATTTAAATTAAATCTTTCCAAACTGTATTTCTCTACAAATATCCCTACTGCACATGTATTTTGTACGTACATACACGATGCATGTATGTCGTACTAAAAATTTGTGTTGATTTATTTAGTGCTGTAATATTTCTTGCCTGCTACTGTGTAGGATAAAAGATAGAGATAAGAAAAATAATTATGAGAGAACATTCATCGATATATTCTGTGAATCAAAAAAAGATTCATATGTAAGGTATACATATTGTGTAATTTAATGATAGTAGTATTTTTTTACCATTTGAACTTTTGGAGGGGGGAATTTGTTGACTACTACTACTAATGCTGTTGCTCCTTGTATTACAACAATTGGACTCTGTTGGAGTTCGATTGGAGTGAGAGTTCTTCGTCTGCTTGCCATGGCCATTACAAGTTGTGGATGACGAGGATGAACCATTAGGGATGGAGGAGCCATTAGTCATTGAAATTTGTTCCTCATGGAGTGTGGGTAGGGAGACGAGTTGACCAAAAGTGTCATCCGTTGCCATCAACGGGGCCATCCCAACGAGTCGTGGGTCGTCAAACTCGACGGAGTCCTTTCGACGACTGAATAGTCTCATCATGCCACTTTTGACTTGAGTATTCCAAAAATAATGAGAATAATAATAAATCTGAATGGATGATTCCTTTCTCTCTCACACACACATATACACTCAAAATTGACGATGTCCACCCAAAAAATTGATTAGCCAAGAATGTGGTGGCGGCTTGTCACTTCTTCAACTCTTGTAGAACAAGGGATGATTATTGTGGTCATGTGAGTGAGTGAGGGGTGAAAGGGCAATAATTTAACTCGTCTTCATGGACACTCTCAAATACGTGTAGTGTAGTAATAATAGTATTGGTAGTGACGCTCCCTTTCTTCTCCCTTTATCGCACTACAATATATATATTTCCTTGGATTATGGATGTACAGGCTCAAGTCGAGAGTGTGTCTTCTTCACTTTCAAGCTCTAACAAATCCTCCTCCTTCAACAACATCAACAAGTTGCCACGATTCCCTCCAAACCTGTAACACAAATTAAGAAAAGTTGAGAATGAGCATAGCACAATTTTTCATATATATATAGTAAGAGTAGATACAATTTAATTGCTAAGCTACTTTCTTGTAACTCCCATATACCACACACAGAGAGACAGGGAGGGATAGCATGTATTTAAAACCTACGCGTATCCCCATTTATCATTAAATATGTTCAAATATATCACACAAAATCACCAACCACCTGCATCCATTCAAATTGAGCTTTGTGAGTGTAATTTTATATGGGCATTTTATATTGGATATGGCAAGGCGGGTCTGGGCTTGAGTTTCCTCTGAGGGATGCAAAATTCTAATGTGTGTAATAGTGTGTATGAATGAAATGAGTACAGGGGAAAACGAGAGGGAGAGAGAGAAAAAGTGAAAAAACTTGACCGGCAAAATGACTTTGACAGATGACCGTACATTTTTCCACGAACTCACATTCCTCTTCTATAATTCTTTTGAATATTTAATAATATTATATCAAAAAAACATGATGCAGATTCCACACACACACACACACAATCCCTGCTTGTTCTCTAATTATTTTTTTTTGTAATTCTAACTTTTACTTTTATACTGAACGGATACTCCTCACTGAGAGTAAAGAGAGAGAGAGAGAGAGATTCTATTAGCTTCAGAGTTGAACTCGTAAAATTTGAATATTTTACAGTGAGGGAAAAAATCTGTCAACTGCTAACTAGCAAACCCCCATGATTTAATGTACGTATTATACACTGAAAAAGTCATTTTCATTTTCTCGCCATATGAATTCTGTGCGAGTGTGAATGTCAAATCCCTTCTAACACACACAATGAATTGTCAAATACCTGACCAGCCACTTTTTCTGATAATTTCAAATTACTGAGTGTCTTGAAGTAGGATAGAAGGAGAAATTACTCTCCCTTGTATACCCCCTCTCAATTTTTATAAAATAAATTTATACACTTTATTTTTTGCACATTATTTTAGAATACAATTTTATTTTTTTCTTGAGAAAATCTAGACAGGAAATTCCTCGGGCAAACAACTTTCAATCAGACAGGTAAGAAAGATTGTGGAAAAAGTATTGGTCTGGTAAGTACAAACAACAATATAATAGACAGAGAGAAAAATTGAATCTTAATCGTAGTATTTAACGGTGTCTGATAATTTTATATTAGTATAAATTGGATCTCCCTTTCCACCATCTGCAAAGTGTGTGTGTTATGTATTAACAAGTACAAGCAAATCAATTTTTTTTGGGACAACTTGATGATTACCCTGTATTTATCAGTAAGCAGCCTCTCTCTTACTTTCCCAGTAATGAGTCGACAAAAAGATGTGAGTGAGTGTGTTTTCTCATCAAATTCACATTAATAATCCAAATGTTTGCACTTAATGTACAATATGAATAATTTTTTTAAAAGTAGTGGACATAGTGGAATTGAAGAAGATACACTGTAAATTGCACATGCTTTTCTTCTTTCCTCAAAAAAACAAGAAATCTCTCATTGACCTTCTCAACTCGTTTGCATGAATGACATGACACAGTTTTTACCACGGGGTATAACACCTTCACTAATACACACACGCATACACACACACACAAATAGAGAGAGAAGGGGGAGGAAGAAGACTCGAGTACAAATTTTCCATTTTACCTATTTTGTCTATTGATTCTACCATGTAGACATTGCCCTTGTTAAACTTTAAAAAATTGGTAAGCAATAAAAATCAAGTCAGCACACGTCGTGGTCCACCCTTTGTGTACATAGCGATAGAAAAGAGAGAGAGAGTGGAGACTCCATCTCAGACTACAACATCATTATAAAAATTGAGTTTTACAGTAATGGACAGCTGACTTTCATGAACATGATGAAAATCAACAAAAATGACGCCAACGTCTTCTTCTTAAGTTTCGTCCATCCTTTTTGATATGGTTGTAACATGTACAAAAAATTCCTACCCTCCCCTCTCTCTCTCTCTGCAATCAACAGTGAATTTCAATCGCACAATTTTTATGCAAATCATCCGCATCATCAATTTGTGATATTCGCAAACTGTCCAACATGTGTGTGTGTGTAAGTAAGTTTAAGTGAGTGTGTGTACACAAAATGTATAAGATTCTCTAGAGACAAGACTAATGTAGCCAGTCAATTTATATTATAAAAGCTATAACATTTGTAGGTTTACAATTTTACAAATGATCAGAAAAGAATACACACACACAAAGAGAGAGAGAGACATTGATGCCGTCAAGTGGCTTATAGTTGCTCACAGAGTTGTGAGCATAATCATAATCCATGCATACACACACACATAAATGTATATCCACATTCATGATTTTAAATCGTTAAATTATGTATGGAAAATTGCCTTTGTTGTAATCTTGACTGGCTAAGTGCCGATGGATATGATTGTAAATTTTATTGTCATACACACACACTACACATAGGTAGTACACACAGACACACAAGTCCAGTGGGCTAGTATTGGATTTACCTATTGCCTTATGGGAAACAACAATGTGCGTTACTTTACTACTACCCCATATGATCAGGATCAGCTGAAGAAGAGAAGGAATAAAAAAATTTACGCTTCTTCTTGTTTTCCTCTCTCTCTCTCAAGTCATGTTTCCGATCTTCCTCTCTTTCTTTCTCTCTGTGTGTGTTTGTCTGCTCTACAGTATGTAAGAAACCAACAACAATAGCAATCAAATCGTTCATGTTGTTCACGTCCTCTTCTCTCTCTCTGTCTCTTCTGTCTCCGTGTCTCTCTCTCTCTCGTTTTTTTCCTTTCTTTGCAAGTTTAACTTACTTGTCGTGAAAATCATGGCCTAATTTGAACAGATCAGCTTACAATTACAGGTTAGACTGACACATCTTCCCACTTCCAAAAGTCATCATTGTATTAAAGCAGAAATACAGTGTGAGGAGAGAGGGAAATGGAACACAACAACGAGGAGGAGGAGACTCTTCCATTTCTGTCTTTTATAATCTTTGTCTTGCTCAGTGTGTATGTATGTCCGTGTGTGTGTGTGTGTATTGGGATCTATTGTCATTGAAATCCGTTTATGAAACACCATTTTCTTTACTCTCATTTTAATTCTCTTTCTTTCTCTTTATCATTCTCTTTAGCCCATCTTCTACTTCTTCCCTGTCGTTCAAGTGAATGGAGTCAATTAATTTTTTTTCATGTAGGCAGTGATCACACACACACTTTACACACAGTTTCAGCCTTCAGCTGAACAAAATGTGAAGTTGACATGAAGCACCGTATGAAAGTGTTCATTGACAATGTGTCTTCAAAAAAGGAGACATTCCTCATTAGCAGAAAGCAAAAGGAGATTCACACACACGCAAATCCATAGAGTCTAGTCATCATCATGTGTAGCAATCAAAGGGAACAAATTTTCATCTAGGACTTTTGCTGATGCCTGTGTCATTTTAAATTTTAACGATGTAATTACACCAAAGACTATTTAAGAAAAGGCTGTGTCTACTCTCAGTCTACTTTGTAATAAGTCCATAGGTGAAGGTGGTTCATCTTCTGCTCCTCTAATTATATACCAAACTAATTAATGCAATTTTGTTTTAAATTTTTAATGATTCAATTGGTACTACCATACTTAGTGCTAGGATGACTATTAAAATTTAATAATAACAAATTGAATGTTAGCACACTGTATTGTTTTTGTTATTGTTTTTAAAAATAACCCTCCGGGGAAAATTATGAGACAAAAGTTGAGATTTCGTCTTTTTATCTGTAAGATTACTACGCACGTTCAACTTAATTATGTACAAATCTTTAAATTGGTTGTCAATTAGTAGCAAGTTGGTTGTTAGCTTAACTGAGACACATAACGCAAACGATGCAAAATACAGAACACCTTGCATTACTGTATTGAATTCCCGTTGAGACAAAAAAGGTGTCTTCATATTGCAAACTCACCTATTTTCGTAAGAACACGCGAGTGCATTTAAAAAGTTAATTAATACACGAGGAAGTGTCTTTTCTCCTCCTCCTTCTCCTCCTCTCTCAAACACACTTTAAAGACGTACAAAAAATTTAATTTCAATTTTGGTCCTGAACTTGAATTTCAGCGAATGAATAATCAGTCACAAGAGTGTCTCTTCCTATTTGTCCACACAAGGGAAAAATCGTGGATGTTGAACTGTCCCTCACATTAGAGCCGTACAACATTTAAATTTTAAATTAAGTGGTCAGTCACTAGTCAAGAACAACAGTACATGCTCTCGGGTGTACACTACACAACAGAGTGGAGTATGTATATAGGCAAATTGAGCAAGATGAATTAAGACAAAGATAAAGGAGGATGAGGATGAGGAGGGGAGAAAAACAACCGGTAGAATCTTCACAACAGATTTTTTTCTCTCAAAGTATCTTGTGAAGCCTACGCATTAGAATTTTTTGACATCCTACCGGCCGGTGAAAATTGATAAGAATGATGAGAGACCTAGCTGCTCCTGCTGATGCTGTGCATCTGTGTGTATTGTGTGTGTGTGGAAGGATTATAATGAGCTGAAAGAAAAAAAGACACTGTCGTCATCATCATCATCCCCGGCTCACTTGATCTGCTGTCCTACCTCTACACAAAAAATTGTGTGTACGTCAACACACTTGTTTCTCCATAGTGTCCGTGTCTGTATATAGATTTTTCCTTGTACAAAAATCTGACAACGAAAACGATCACAAATAAAGTCCCGCAATGAATGATGCAAGTGTGAATGGGAACAACCGTAAAAATGACGAAAGATTCTTTTCTCTCTCTCCACTTCCCTGCTGTGACTAGGCTTGAGCAAAGAAGTCTTGACAACTACAAGTAGAAAGACAGTCAGACTGACCATCCAATAAATTATAATCAAAAGATGTACTACACTTGCTCCCCTTCCAGTCAAACTTCATCTTCTCTCCTACGATTTTTTTCCTAGGTGTATAAAAATGCTCTCTCTCTCTCTCTCTCTTAAAAATGCATTTTATAACGTAATCGACCAGAATACGATCCCTGTATTATAAATAGATACATGTTTGCTCATTATTGTACAAAGGAGGACAAGCATCTAAGATCATCAGTGGGTTCATCAGGTTTGATGACACATCTTCTCTACAATTTTAATTGTGATCTTCAAACTAAAATAAAACCCACATGATTTTTTTTACAAAAGAAAATCATACAAGATAATAATAAGCACATGCAACTCTTTTCTCAGAGTAAAAGCAGACAGACAGGGAAAAATTTTGAGAATGAGAAGGAAGAAAAATAGTTTGGAGGAGTTTGACTTTTATCACATGTTCTGTACATACACAAGTCACAGTTTATCTAAGACACCTTTAACTATTCCTAGAGATCATAGAACTCAGTTCATTGCAATTCTCCAAATCACCTATTGTGAAATACCGTATTTCCTCAACGTAAAGTCCAATCTCTTTTTTTATGTATTTCTGTGATGTGTTAAATGATTATCCATAGTTTTTGTTTTGTGACTTCTTTTCTTAACAAAAATATTAAGGGCCAACAACAATAAATAGAGATCGGGAAGGATGGGGGATTTTACTACAGGAAATATGGTATCCCAGGTATTTTTACGATCACCACCACCTCCTCAGCTCACTTCACATAATGCAGAGAGTCGACGTGACTCTGGTGTGAAATGTACCACGTCCATAAAGAGAGAGAAAAAGTGCATTCATGAAACTGAAACTCACAAAAATCTTTAAAGTACTAAATGTTCCTCCATTGATAATACAACGCACTGTCAAAATTCCAAAACAGTTTATGAAGGACTCAAGGAAATACTACATTCCACCGTGTATTTTTTATAGTTAAATTGATTTTCAAATAGAAATAAACCGTTGGTTTTATTGAACGTTTTTTGAATTCATCATATTTTTCCTTTGTATTTTAATAACCCTTTAAAAATGAAGGGCACTTGATTAAAATTTACTTACACAGAAAAAATTACAACCTACTAAGAAAAAACGGAGTTAGGTATATAATAAACTTATTATTTTTATTTTAAACAACGACTGAAAACTGATTTCATTCTCTCGTCAGAAAGATCATTGAATGCCTAGTCACCTTATTGAAGAAATGTAGCCCAGTCGGGGTAAAAATCTTGATATCTGATTCTTATCAAAGTAACCCACAATCCCTTGTACACTCAAGCACACACACACATAATAATCACAACCCACGGTATAACGAGGGAGAAGGAACATTACTTATTTATGGGAGTTTCATACAAAGGGTGCATTTGTTGTCAAGTGAAAACCTATGTTCAACATATGACTTTTTTGGACGGTCAAATAATAAAATATGCGCATGTATAATTTTCTTGGCCTCTATAGTGTAATCCTCGTCGTATCTGTAACCAGTTCAGGCTCAAGCCTCACGGTTCATGGTGAATTCTGCTTCTTCTACATTGTTGATTGTAGGTGTAGGATGTGAGTGCTTGTGTGCTTGTGTCATTTTTGGGAAAATATGCTAATTTGAATGCAAAAATGCATTTTTACGTATTATGGATATTCACGTTCTTTAGAAGGACTGAAGGACACACACACATTCACACACAGGAAGATGGGAAGATGGCAGGATCAGAATCGACTACGGGGAAAAGATGAGGAAAAAGTAATTGTATTTCTTGTGTGGAGGATGTCACTCATTCAGTCTCAGTCTACAAGTTGTAAAAGAACTCACTGCTTGATTTATTCTGTTATGTTTTCATTTAAAAAATTTACATCTTTATTCTATCTCTCACTCTCATGAGAGAGAGAGAGAGAGAGAGAGGAAGAGGCAAGAACAAGATGAGTTGGAAGGAGTAAAAAGGAACCGCAAATTTTCCTGATTCATTCAACTGTATCCTCATCCGTCATCCTCATTCCCTCCTTCCTTCGACCATGTACAAAGAAAGGGCAGACACCACACATTGCACACACAGTCTAGCCTTGTACACATGAACAGGCTCTCATATCAGAGTGAGGATGTGTGAACACCGAAAAGATTTTATGCAAAACATTATTTTTTGTGAACCCAGTCTCACTCTCTGACAATTACACAGGGGAGTGTGAGATGTATGAAAAATTCCACACACACACACGCTCACACACACGGCTACTAGTAATACAGGGTCACAAAACACAAAAAACTAATTTTCAGAATTCAAATTAAATAAATTTTAATTCTTCTTACACAACTCAATTTGTTTGTTGCGTCTCTTTCTCCCTCTAAGTGTGTGTGTGTAGAGGGAAAGAGAAGGAGTAAAATTTTGCAAAATTTAAATATTTAAATTGACGCAAAAATTTTTGTCTGCGATAAGTCTGTTTCTATCTTGTGTGTACTTCATTCTCTGGTTTAAAATCCTCTCAATCTCAATGAATTCTCAAAACCCCTGATGATGAAGATAAATGACAAGTTTAAATGATTGAACTGAAGAAGGTTTTCCATTCTCACCTCACGTATCTCTTTCTCTCTCATAGACACACACAGACTCATTCTCCGTTCGAGTATCCTCTTTCCTTTCTTTTGTACTTGTGTGTACACCGACCTTGTAATTGAGTACATTAAACCAGAAGAGTGGAGAAAAAAGAGACAAGAAATATATTTGTTTGCTAATGTTAGTCATCATCACACACACACACACTGTCCGTGTGTGATGATTACTGATTTCCATTATGATTATGATGCTCAGAGATTCTCTGAGAGGGAGAGACATGATGAAAGTAAAATACAAAACGGAGGAATTCACTCTTTCTCTCTCTTTTACCATTTTGGAAAGATTTCTTTGGACAGAGTCGTAAAGTGTATTACGTAACACTTGCTGTAGTTTATGACGGCGGCGACTGTAAGAAGCTACAGATATGTCTTTGTCGTTTGACAAGGTCCCTGAATTTTTGGTCAGAACCAGACCTGAGAGTGTAATAATTATAACACACACCTCACACCATACTAAATTACAAGTTTTTGAATTAGCTGAAGGGTTATTCCCGACATTCCATTGTCACTCCACATCATCCACCTTTAACAAAAAAAACTTTGCAAAATGGCAGGAGGATGATGACAAGAAGTTATGAACTTCCAAAAAGGTGTACATAACAGTAGAGTACATAAGAGACGGCAACGTACCTCATGAGTCTGACGAACAAAAGTCTTTGATGAAAATTTAAAATGCAATATATTTCAATGAAAAGACACCACCTTTATACCGTAGAAGAAGGGGACACACAAGAATCACACACTACTAATTTTACCTCATGAGTGACTCTAAAACTTTATTCTCTATTATGACTTTACACACACAAACAGAGACAGACAGGACACTACACCTGAATTTCATGGGATGTTGACGAAATAATAATAATGGAGGTACACTACTCATGTCATTACACTAAAAATATGAACCTTAAAATAATAATAGGAGATGATAGATGCTATGTGTTTTGTTGTGTTGTGTTGTATGCCTGCGTGTGTGTTGAATCTTCTTCAATTGTTTATTATTTTACGGTTCCGTGACGCAAATAAGTCGTGTCATCCCTTTACAAAACCTTATCATCTTTTTTTGGTCATACAAAACTTTTTAATAGTGTCTTCCTTCTGTTTGTTACTCATGGCACGCAAAAAACTCCCTTCGTCCCTCTCTCTCCCTCTCTTTCTAAAAGTTTCATAATATCCTCTCTCCTCCTAATGTATGTATGGGATGTTCTAATGAAAGTCTCGGATGCGACTGTCTGTAATCAAAATATAGAGAGAGGGAAGGAAAGGGAGAGAGAGAGAGGTTATCCATGTTGACGATGATGTTGGATTATATTTATAATGTGTTAGATGAGAGTGCGAGTGAGTTTGTGTGTTTCATGGGATGGAGGCGGTCACAAAAATATATTTTTCGTGCTAAATTATTTAGACAACTTTTACACTCAAAATGTGTGTGTGTGTGCAGCAAGAAAATTACACATGTGTGGAAGAAGAGGGAAAATTCTGTACTCTATTATTTTCTCATTTAGTCGTTATTGTACATTCCATTATGCCATCCCATATCACACTTACACATTTAATCCCTGTGAGCAGGGCAGAGGAGAGCTCGTAAATAAATAAAGCGCTTGTTACATCCTACCCCTAAGTATGTATTATGTGATTCTTTTTTGGCAACTTTTGGGTACTCACTCTCAACTTTATTGTGAGATTGTGAAGGTGTGCAATTCTTTCTTTCTTTTTCTTGGACATGATCAAAGGATACATTATAGACACAGACACAGAAAGAGAGAGAGAGAGCACACGTGTGTATGTGTTAACTAATAATTCAATGATTTTTAAATCTTACAAAAAAAACACTGTCATTACTTTGAAAAATGATAGTGCTCTGTTGACACAACTTTACTCAAAAATAAATAATATGATAAAATTACATACACAACACACACACATCATCAGTATTAGGACAACGCCAGAGAAAACTCATTTTTGCTCACAAAGTTTTTCGACGCAAATTCAATTGGGAATCATCAGAGATACACCAGAGACACATGTCTTCTTTTATTTACTCAGCTGTTCTTCTCTTTTCTCTTCCGACTTATTCGTGGCTGAAAAAAACGTTTTTCCACCACTTGTGCAAATATGACGACTGTGTGTATGTGTGTGTGAGAGAGACTGGGGATGTGGTAAAATGGAATTGTGGGAAGTGTGTAATTTTTTAATTAGGAAGGAATTATTTCTCATCCCCTCCTCCACCTCCTTCTCTTCTTTTTCACGTCTTCAAATTACAATGTGTGTATTCCATGAAGCAGCAGTTACAAGTTCGTAATCGTCATAATTATGAAGCTTGTACAAAGAGGAACCCTCCAATTATAATAATAATTATTACACAATCATGTGTATTTTGACTGGACTCGGAATCCTGCCAACATTGACACTACACTACATCACAACTTCAGAAGTTGTTAACAACTTCGACTTGAGAGTGAGTGAGTGTGTGTCAGGTACCAATCTATCTAGGAGTGCATAACTTCCAAATACACACACACACGATGAGGAAGTGGAAGAATTGGTTTTTTGCAAATTAAAGTTGTATGTAGTATGTAGCATATTGTTGTTGTTGTCCATTTCTCGTCAGCTAATTTCAATTTAATGTGTGAGTTTGAAGGAGGGAAGGAATAATGTCACTAAAGACTTTTTTCTATTATGATTTTCTCACTCCTATTTTCTCATGTGCTCCTAACATGGTAGGTAGTACCAACCTAATCATGCGAATGATGGACATATTCTTGAATCCAAACAACTATGGGAAACCACTTGAATGCAATATGTCATTGTTGAGTTCACATTATCATAATCAATTCCTTGTAATAAGATATTGAGGTATGGCATGAAAAGAACAAAAAATATTGTTTGTATTTTGTCCACACGGCGACAAAATATGACAACGACAATGAAGAGGGAGAGAGAGATAGGATGTGTTAATGACCAAAAGTCTTTTTATAGTTAGGGAAAATTACGGAATTAATAATAGCCAGTGCTAAAAAGTTAGTAAGAGGTGAAAGTTTTTTCCTCTTTTCTTTGAAATTATGAGAAATCTCTCGTACGTAACACGTTTCCTTGTGTGTATTTCTGTATTATAACAAGTATAATGTTTATTCAATGTTTGATTTGTTCACACATCCTAATACACGCTTCTCAGCCGCACACTTAAAACCAATCGAGTGATGTTACAAGATTCGTAATTTGACTGTATAGGTAATGATTTCATGTTCACTGGCTTTTTTTATTGTGTTGTTACTGTAAGAATTTTTAGTTGCAGAAGTGTTTGTTAGTGTATACGTGTGTGCTTCAAAATAACTTTATTTGGTCAAGTTATTTTTTTGACAATAAATTGGTTGATGACGTTTTTGCACAACCGACTTAAAAAGCAAACACAGCAACACACAAAAAATCACACTCAATGACGCGTGCAGAACAAATCTGAAGTTTGTCTATTGTTACGACCCACAAAAATTGTTCATGGAAGCCAAGAAAATGTGTCAGCAATCAGATTGTCCTGAAGGACCATAAATAATTTTTGAGACTTTAATGAACACACAAATTAGATGATTCTTTTGTGGATTCTGGTGTGAATTGTGCCTGTGTGTATTTGCACAGATGAAAATGTTGCAAAACTTCAAAAGAGAGAAAGAAAGAAGTGAGTTTTGTACAATGGTTAATATTTCTGAACATAAAATATTTGCACAAAATTTAATAGACCAAGGCTCAAAGAATGTAGACAATAAGTGGTCAAAAAATGTAATTATCGATTAGGCATGGCCACAACAAATTCCATACAAATGTAATGAAAAATGGGAAACTGACACATTAATTAGTAATTAACAGTCGTCATCAACTTCTCATCAAATTGTAATTAGCGATTAATCGATTAGCGGAATATCACCGAACCATTCAATACCGTCATTCAATTAAATCAATGTAGTACAAAATGTAAAAAACGATAAGCCGTACGAAAAAATTGTTTGCTGTTCAACGTTTCAAGTACACAGAAAAGAAGACTTGTATAATGAAACGTACAATTTCAATTTTATATTGTACAATCGTCCAATAATTTGTACAGTATCAACTATTGTACAACCGTGTTAACATCATCTGCCATGAAAAAATTGAAAAATATGGACTTTTCCCATATTGAGAAATTAGGCTATACGGTACATGTCCACACACACTGGCATATTGTACTTGACATGACATGGGAGTAGGCTGGAACACATATAAATTTGTACACGTCGATTGAATCTAGTCATGTTTTGCCTAAATCCATAGAAAATATGTGATTGTTGAATGAATTAATGAACAATTTAATCTGGCTTTTTGTTCGAGCCAAGTATACCTTGTAAAATTTGGTTATGGGTGGCTGACGACGTTGTCTGCATCTCTCCTCTCACTGTGTGTGTATTACTTGTGTGTGTGATTGAAGACCCGTGTCATCCCAAAATTTATTTTGAGTCCCAAATAAAGAATTGAGAATGTGACCAGACAGGTATTGATTCTTCCCTTATGTCACTCAAATTTTTTTCTATCATCCCAACTATGCACTATCCTCATTTACCCGTCTCTCTTCTGGTCAGATCAAGTCCACACACAACAGAAGCATTAAGAATTTCAACACACAGGCAGAGTAGGCCGTGCGGAACAGCCTTTTATTACAAATCTCTCTCTCTCTCTTTGTCTCTCCAACTTAACATCATTTCAGACTTAAAAATCCTCATCATCATTAAAACTCACACCACACACACCAAGCCGAAACCTCACTCAGTCACACACACACACACACACTCACCACAAACTAGAGCTAAAGTGCAACCCATGATAACCCATCCAATTCCTTCACACATAATATTTACACACACAAAAATTCTGACCATATGCACTCCAAATAACATTGTATAATTCAAGCCAAATTACACGCTCGTGGTGAAGTATCACTCTCAAGTATTACACTCGGCTGTCAAGAATACACACACACACACACACTCACTGAGTAAAATGATCGCTGAATGTTGATTATAGGGGAAATCCAGTTTTTTTCCCTACAAACACTTTGATCGCGGCCTGCCCAAAAATCTCCTGTGCCTGTCTGTCCTGATATTTCACAAACCAAATATTTCTGAGAGAGGAGGAGGAGGAAATTCCTCGTGTAAATAAATACAAAAAAGAATCTCTTTTCCCTTTCTCTTGTGTATATGTAAATCAGCTCGGGTGTCTCTTTCATTCATCCGTAATATAATTTCGAGTTGGATACAATTTTTTCACCCTCTTCCCTGACACATTCCAAGTCTCGCAGCGTGCGAGAGACGATGCTGTTGTTTTGCTGTGTGTTCAGAGTATACACAACAGTAGAAAACAGAGAGTAGAAGATTACACGCTACAAGGAAATTTTTTTTTCGCTTGTTGTTGTTCCTCATAATCTGGTTAAAGAGGTCACCGTCCATTTCTGCCTTGACTGCTTGCATGTTCCTACCTGTACTGTGTTATTATATCCTCCACAGACACACACACACACACTTCAGGTTGGCCCATGCAGACTGTGAAGAGAGTAGTCGTGTAGTCAAAATCAACACTTTGAACTAACACATAACAATTACAAACTCATCTAATGGTCTTCACTCAGTCTCAGTCTTTCACCTTTTCTCCTACCGCATTTTTGCTGAGAACACTTACAGATTCTCACAAATTCTGTTCTGACATGGAGAGCAGAGAGTGAGATAGTTGAAAAAAAGAATTTTTCTCACTTCTCCATTTACTCTACCTCGTCATCGTCGTACAATTAATTTGTACGTTTTTTCCTGAGCAACATTATTGGACAGCCGATTTTTTTCTCTGTTGAATATCTTTCAACATTTTGTCTGTCCCTCTCTATCTCTCTCTCTCGGATGTAATAATTGTGGAGTTGATTGAAGAGAGCTGAAATTAATTTGTCAGCTTGATATTTAGCCTGTGTGTGTGTGCATGTGTGTGTGTTTATGATGTGTGAGGAGGAGGAAGAGAAGGAGAATTTTTTCATGTAGACAAAAATCAAAGTAGTCCAGTTCAAGGAGTGCTAATTAAAAGTTCACGTTTTTCCACACTCCTCACATTGGAAACCTTATTATTATACTTTGTGAGACACACACACACACACACATCTAAAAAATTTGAAAAGGGCGATGCTGTACACATTGGATGTACATAAAGATTTTGAATAAGGGATAGTGAATGTCTTACTACCCGTTAATTAATAAACAATTTCTTTGGGATGAATACTAAATTCTTGTATTAACTCCCTTTTGTAATTACTCTCTCTCCCTCCTTCTCCTTCCTTAAATTCTAGAAAGGAAATGTGAGGATACTGTCACAACTTTAGCATAAATCTGAGCTTGGTGAAAATGAGAAGAAGAAAAGGAGGAGGAGGATATGAGATGATCCTCACATCCTCGGCATCAGTTTCATCCCTATTGAATATTAATTTGTTTAACATCTGTGTAAACTCACAAGCTACTCTCATTAGTATTCAGCGTCGATCAAAAGAAAGGAGTTGTAATATTGTATGCCGTGGCAAATAGCAATTTCTCACATGAGTTTTTTTTGTGTGTTACCAGGAAAAATCCGTTTGTGTCTTTATTTATGCTCATTGTTTTGAGGTTAATAAAAATATGATTTTTTCTCTTGTCTCGTCATTGTACAGACACAGACTTTCCTCAATTTTTGTCCGTTTTACCCAGAAAAATCAGACTTTTGCCACTTAACATTCATTGTGTGAGTACAAATATGATGGGATTAAGTTCTTTAATTGAGTATCTTTCACGATTGTGCAAAATATTGCGTGGTGAGACCCAGTCAGAAATTTCTAAACTCTTGTCCTTCCATCTCTCACTCACACACACACCGTCTACATATGTCCACACACACACTCGAGTGTGTGTGTGCTCACACTAACCAAGTTGATACATGAACGGTATTAAAGAAAACATTCTTTTAAATGTAGTTAATATTGTACCATACACTCCCTCTCTTAAAGTCTTAGTACCATGTCCAAAGAGTGAGCCCAAAACAAACTTCAACGATTAGGAAATTTGGTGTGTGTGTGTTCAATTCAAGCACGTGGAAGGTGGTAAGTCTCAAAAGTTCCCCTGCACAATCGAATGCAAACTTCAAGATGAAGATTTTTCTTCACCAAAAACTTTTTTTCGCACACTCTCACAACTCAATTGAGTTAAGGTTAACATGGCATGGCGTGGGAGTTACATGCTTCATAGTTCAACCAAAAAATAAGATACGCATATGCAATATTACTTATGCATCTCACGACAAGATCAATAGGTAACTGTTAGTGTGTGCTGATCCTCCATATAATTCGTTTAATTAGCATTGTGCACATATGTAGAGGAAAACTATCATGCTGATCCTTTCAACTATTTTTAAAGGGTCTACGTAGAAAACGTGGAGGGGGTATTTTATCGTGCGTGTGTTGTATCGTGTGTGTGTACGATTGTACGCATTATCAATTGGAGGAACATAAAGTAGGGAGCAAATAATAAAATGACGGGGATGATCCTCAAGTCAAGAAACCTTGGATTTGTACTGTACATTGACAAAAATCATGAGCTCGTAATCTGTAATCACTACAGAGGCAATAGGTAGAAAACAAAAGAGGAGGCATAATATGGGAGAAGGAAAAGACATTAAAAAACACATCAAGTTCATCAAAAGGGAAGAAGGAGTGTGGATAGACGATACTCTCAAACCAAGAAGAGGAAACTTTTCACATGTTACGTGATGTGACCCAGGTTGACGTCGACGACGTCTGTGACTCCTTACTCTTTCCTTCTGTCGCTGCTAATTGCGTCCTTTTTTATTAGAGTTTTAACTATTTGAAATTCTTCTCCTTTTCTCCCTCTCTTACTGTACTTGTGATAGCTAGTGTATTGTGTACTTGTGATACTTGCATAATTCAAAAGGTTAATGCTTTCCAGTTTAGTACTTTTGAAAACTCTCCTCACGTGTGTGATTGTGTGTGTGCGTATGTGTGAATCTTCTGCCATGCATGTCGAAGCCAAATATTTAGCTGCTAACATTTGGCTCAGACAGGGTACGAGTAGCAGACGTAGTAAGCCATATTTTAACCACGTATACCAGTTTGTACTACACTCCAAATGTGATTTGAATTTTTGTGTTTTAACCCTTATACATACCACAATATTTGTATATCAAATATTTAATACAAATTAAACTACACATTAATATGTACATTTGTGTGTGGGGTCAACTGTTCTTCAATCTTGGAAGACGATTCATTGAAAAAATCGTAGAAAATTGGTGGCTTGCTTCCAAAAAAGTAAATTGAATATTATCCATTTTCATTTAAAGTTTACGGCTTCTCCACACAAAACACTAAGTTGAATGTCGCTGATAACACTCAGAACTACACATTTCGTAGTACAAAACAGCGTGAAAATGGTCTGAAATGTGTACGTGTGTCTGTGTGTAGTTCAAGTAGTAATGAACCAATCTTTTTTCACTGCATGCAAAAAAAAATTTCTCGTTTTCAACTGTCTTGAACAATTTACTTAACATTTAAATCTGACAAAGGCGGTGTTGAGTTTGTACAATAAACATTAAAGATAATTTTTAAAAGGAGACTTAGTCCACTGAAAATAAATGAAAATCAAGTTAACATGGATAAGCTACACCTACTAAAATGTAAATGAATGGAATCTACACTATACTAACTACACTTGCAAATCTACATAGAAAAACACCTAATTATAATTGTATGATCGTAAATCGAATTTGAATTCAATTAAATGTTATTCAACCAAGGTGAAACTCACGAGTGAGCATTGTAAGGTTAGTACGCTTGTCAGACTCACAAACACTTTAAAAACAAATGAAATAATTCTACGTGCAACAATAGAGAGACTTTTCTCCTTCCACCACATCCCATTCTCCTCCACACACACACACACAAACAGAGTAAAAGAGAGAGGTAGTAACAACACCAGTCAATTAACAGAAAACACCTGAAATTTGTAGTTATTCAAATTCACCAGAGACAATGCATTTGTGTAAAGTAAAATTGGAGGGAGGAGAAGGAGGAGGAGATTGAATTAAGATGAACAAAGAGAGGAAGAAAAAGTATATTACGATACATAAGTATTCTGAATTGAATTGGACTTTTAGTTAATCCATTGCTAATTACATTTAAAAAAGCAGTACAAATACTCCCTTGTTAGTCTAGTTAAAACTGTTTATATGTATACATCTTTGATCTGTTCCTACTTACTACTACTACATTGTATTCTCTATTTTTTTACTTTTTTCCATACGAATTAACTGAGAGAGGCTTAACGCTGAGAGAGTGAAGAATTCTTTCGTCTGACGTAATCTTCATTTACACTATTTAAGCTGGGGGCTCATTACCTTCCCTTCTTCCCTCCCTCACATCCTTCCACGCTCCCCGCACAATGTGACGTCTCAAGCTTAATAAGCTTTACTTAAATAGAGATTTTGGAGTAAAGAATGTTAATTCCGAGAATTTTACTCTGTGTGTTTAATACTGACGGAATGGAGCAGGGGGTGAGTACATGTGTGTAAAAGATGCAAAATTGAACTTAATTCACTTGTGTGTGTCTGTGTGGATTTTAACAAGTTTGTCTATACGACCCTCCAAAGTGCATAGCCTCCAAGCACACACACACACACACACACATTGTACTAGTTAGACTACAACTAGCAAATTAAACTGTAATTATTTTGTAATTATTAAAAAAATAGTTTCCAATTTAATTGCTCCTCCTTGTCAACACACACTAGTGTCTGTACACACCTTTAAACACACGCACGGAATTTTCTCAAAATTCTGCCCCACTTCAAACTTCAAAGAATATCTTTATTCCTACCCAATTTTTGAGGAAAACGAAACAACAATCAGTAAACATTTTTTCGATGAAAGTGTTGCCCAGGCCCCCCACAGTGTACTCGAATGATCTGTTAATTAATCGTTTCATTTAACTTGAAATTAATGAGAGTGAAGATGGAGAAGGAGGAGAAATATAGACAAGACAAATTTGACTAGCTTCCACTTTGACTGACAAATGTCTCACTGTGATGAAATGAAGGAAGAACAATAGAGAAATGACCCCACATGACCTGCAAAAAAACTGTGCGTGCGTTCCTCTGTGTGTGTTTGCGTTGTGTCTCTCCCTTTTGAATATTAGTACAAATATTATGAAAACAAACTGTCTCTCTCTATCTCTCTATCTCTCTTGTATTTCTTGTGTAAAAAAGAAAGGAGTAATGTGAACTTTTCATTTTTACACACACTTTGTGTTTGCTCTCTTGATACATTACACATGGGTGGGGAGGAGGAGAAAGATTCTGTTTGACTTAAACTAGATCCGTCAGTCCAACTGAGTTTGAAGTTGTAATTCAATATTTGTAAAAAAAGAGGGGACTGAGAGTGAGACGAAGAAAGAGACAAAATACACAAAGATGTAAGTTTTTCTACAGAAAGAATGTAGTCAGAGGATTATATTATTTAGTGTATTTTCTTTTTGTTTTGTAATCATCCTGTGTATTACGGCATGGTACTAGGATAATTCATGGCGGATGTGTATGTAATATGTAATAAAATCAAATAGAGTGTGGTTGGTCATCCTTAAAACTCTGTCAATATCCCATGGTGCCGGTGAACCCTCAAGCACACACAGTACACACAGTACCTGTTAGCATTATTACAGGACAAGAGCAAAACAAGGAGAGAGCCAGTTGTCTCCCGCAGATTTCCTCCACCAACCTAAATATTTCAACTTTAAGCGGAGGAGAGGAGACCAGACACAAATGTCGCTTTAGATAATCAACATAGACATGTCACAAGAAAGAGGGAGAGAGAGAGATATATATGCAGAGAAGCAGGATCACATTCACTAATCAAATTCCTCCTGACTGATAGACAGAAGAATGGAATAATATGTATAATACATTGTACACGCATTTATTTAACTAGTTGACACCTACCCGCTGCTCCTGCTATGCCATCCCATGCAAATATTCCATCTCTTCCCTGTACTATGCTTATTATGCTGGTTCATTTCCCTCAAAATTCTCTGAACAATTGGGAATGGAGTAGTGGTGAAAAATTCATGGTATTTTACTGTCGTAAATTAAAATTAAAGCGGATATCAATTTTATTAGTCATTAGCCGGTAGGTACTAGGTACTAGTACTATGGGTGTATTGTACTTTGGTGAATTACATGCCTTAGTCCTGTGCTTGGTGGTAATAATGTTATGGATATTGTTCGAGAGAGAGATTACTCTCCTGTAAATACTTTGCTCCCATATTCTCCCTACCTCTCTCGGTCCGTTTTATAATTATGTATCCCTCAAATTGTATCACTGTCATTCATCCCCACACATGTAGACATGTATTGTATGTAACAGGGCATACCTAATATATTAAACTAATAGCCCACTAACACACACACTCGGAAGCGCTGGAGAGAGACAAGAGTGCGTACAATAATAAATCCTTTGTGTGTGACGGCTGCGGCCTACTAATGTCATTTGACACTAGAAGATTGAAGCTCATTGTGTTTTATTAGAGTGCAGCCAAGTTAACGTCGTCAGTTGTAACATAACAGCGTCGGAAGGGAATCAAAGAAGGAGGAAGGCTCTTGGTACAAATTCTAATTCTCTTCACACACACATTATCTTACACTCTGTGTGTGTGTCTCTCTGTTGTGTCCCTATGGTATTGTACTGTGTAACAGTTTGTAAAAGAAGTATTGCAATGCAGTTTTGGAGTGTCAAAAGTTACACTGCATTTCTCTCTTCCTCTGTTACTCGCCGATTGTAGACTTGAAGTCATTGCAGAGGCAAAGCCTTCATCTCATTTTAAAAGAAAAGAAGGAGCATGTACTCATGCATTCTTGTGTTAGTAACAAGATATCAGACACACAGTCATACACAGGGCAGACAGAGAGCCTTGTTCTTGAGCTAACAATAATAGAAATATGTGTAAGGATTTAACGTCCGTTGGTTGGTAATTTGTACACTGTTTAGCTCTCTCGTTAGAGTGGCAACTGGAAATACAATTAAAGTTCCTCAGGAGTGCACAGAGGTAAGACTGAGAAAAGAGACATACTTTTCAATGTGCCGGAATTCTTTCGACTCCCTCTAAGTACTAAAGTACATATCAAGATTCAGATTTGCACATCCCAGTCTCTCCTCCTCCACTGTTCCTGTCAATGTTCATATGTGTAAATATGCAGTAAATTGTATTCACAAAGTTTCACGGAGTCACCAACCAGAAAATAAAACAATAGAAATTTTTTTAATCTATAATAAATACTAGAAAAAAGAACCAGGAGACTCTGTACCGAAGAGAAAGAGATAATGTACAAAATTTGGATTCTAAAAATTGAGCTAAATTACCAAGAGAGCCAGACAAAAAAAGGGTTTTCAAAAAATTGTATACACCTTTAATTACCAAGAGAAATCACTCGACAAAGTTCTTTCTATTTTGCGAGATCGTTATTTAAATTGGTCGTGAAGGAGAGAGAGATAAGACAGGGCTTAATCATTATTAGTAAAAATATAAATTTTACAATGTAGCATTCGGTTGCGAACCAAATGAAGATCAACTCGGATTTACACTCACCATTGCACACATTGGTGAGTTGGTGCATTCACAACACTCAAATTATGTCCCAATTTAAATTTTGGTTAGAAATATTGAAACTTCAATGCAGATGATTGAGATTTTGTCTTACCTTGACAAGGAGAGACTAATATTGTACGTCAACGCACTGTATTTTCGTGAGAATGGGTGAGAAACCCGAAATGTACGTAAATTACTTGAGTTGGTCTAATTTATATTTAATGAAAAATTATTATGTAATGAAAAACAGTAAATGATCTTGTGAAATCAACAAAATGTTATCAAGAAATGATGAAAGTCATATAAACAATCAGAAGGAGTTTGAGTGTGAGTGTGTGTGTTCTCACTGTGTTAGTGTGTAAAGGGAAGGTATGCACAGAGACTGTTGACTGGTTTGCATGTGGCACGCTCACTCATAATTACTTCTGCTTAATGTGAGTCGAATTCAACGCCTCAAAAAATCAAATTATGAATTAGACAAAAATTATAATACACAGTCAGAAAAAAATTAGAGGTGATTCACTTTTTTTGTTTTTGTTTTCTCTCTCCCTCTCTCCTCCTCTTCCTTTTCTCTCCAACATTCATTCAGTCCCGTCTCACAATAACAAGAGTTATTTGATTCTTTGAACGACATTCTTTGTGAGCGTGTAATCATTTTTTTCCAAAACACTTTTTCTCTCTCTCTCCTCCAACACAATGCACACACACGGTAGACACGGTACAGAGACACAAAATGTTCACAAAGTGTCTGAGAAGACATTAGTGACTGTGTGTACTAATCAATGGTCAAATAATAACAATTAGAAAATTATTGAGATTCATTAGTTGAATGTTTTTACACACATCACTCCTTCTCATGTCCACACATTCCCCGAGCCTGTAGTCATACTGTTCACTTTTTCACATTTTACCATTGACTTGGCAAACAGTGACTACACACGCAAATTTCTATAGGTATAGGTATAGGTACTCAACACTAAAACACTGCACTCTTCTCTTCTTTGTCTACTGTACTTTTCGAAAAAGAAAATTAAATACGGTGTACACATGTAAATGACCAAATTGCTCCTCAACGCGCAAATGACTGTATAATCTGTTGGAGTGGATACTTCAAAAAATGCAATTAAAATTAAAAACTCACCATAACTACTCTCTCAAGTCTACACACGACTGTACACACACTGTGTGTGTGTGCACCGTCTACCAACTCACCACTTAACTTTTGATGATGATTGTTTGTGACTGTGTGTGTGCTGTGCTCTACACTATTCACTATTTGTGTGATGGCAAGGAGTCAGAATAAATAGGAGAGCCCAACTCAATGAAATTCAATACGAAACAACTCGTAAAGATAATAAGAGTAATATTAAGTTTATAACGCAAACACACACAAAGACACTAACTATTCAACCTTTGTGCGAGAGACTGCCGCCACTCTTATGACATTCTCTCTCTGTGTCAAGATGAAGTGAAGACACACACAAAACACAGAAGACGCACTCACTCGTTGTCTTGTGTGTAGATCGTGTCAACTCAAATTGCAAACTGGACTGAGTCAAAAAATAGACGAAAAAAAAATTTAATGTACTGACGGCGTGATTCATTTTTACAATGTAATTTGGAGTGTCGTAAACTTGACTAGTAGTAGAGTTACACTTACACAACTTTATGAGGAGGAGATAAGGGAGTTCAAGTAGGTCACACCATTCATTCTCCTCTCCCCTCACATGGTAAAAGAATGCGGGACTCGGGCTGTCACCTCCTCCTCAAATAGTTGTCGACTATAGTATATATATACACACACACACGCAAGCAACCAAGAATGGGAGAGTGCATTGACAGCTGATTGAAAACACAAAATTAAATCATGTGGATGAATGATGATGACAATTCTCTCCACATTATCATCTCTTCTCAAGCTTAAGCATTGACAATAAAAGATGGAAAAAGCCCTTGTCCTTTTTTCCATCATTACTATCATTATACTACATTGAGAACTCAATTCACATTTTTAATCTACATTACTTCTACTGAGCCTTTATAAGTTTATGAGAGTACGAATGCGTGTGTGAATTGTACAAGTCAGCCAGAAGAGTTGACAATACTAAAAGCAGCTGTGGCTGTGCTCCAAAAAGTTAACTAGTCTTCGCTCAGAAAGTTAACGTGACTTGCCCCCATGCAGCAGCAGTAGTTTGCAATGCACGATTAGAAATTATTATCAATTTTATTTTGATTTTCAACTCATTCTTTGTTCGCTCGCATTACAAATAATTTATTACACATTATATTTATTATGCGTGTGTGTGATGATACATACAACATATGTGTGTGGTACTGTGTACATAGGAGACTGGAAGAGTTACTGTGCAAAATGGAGTTTGAAAAAAAGTGTCATTAACTGACTTGTGGTTATGAGATTTTCCCTACATTGTGTGTAATGTGTGTGTGCACTGGTGTTTGTGTGAGGGGTGTCTATAATAACACACACACAGAATTGTTATTTTTATTATAGTTGCTCTTGGCCATTCAAATATTGTGTCACGTCATGAAATGAAAGACACGACTCAATAGTCAAATCAAGAATAAAACTCTCTGTACTTTTAGTCCTATACTGGCTCTACACATTACATAGATTTCTTTATTATTATTAATGTCAACGTATTGTTGAGAGAGAGAGAGAGAGAGAGAGAGAGAGAGAGAGAAAATCTTTGTGGACACTCGCATTTTGATTTCATTTCGAAAAAAATGAGAGGAGACGAGAGGAGACGGGAGAGAGACTTGTGGAACCACAATGACACTAAAAAAAGTGACAGCAACACTTGTAATACACAATATTTACATGTACTTAAAATAAGACATTTTCCGAAGGCATGGCTGTAGGGCTCTTTGTATAATTTTTGCCCTGAGCAACCTTCATCCAAACACACCTCGGATCAACGCAGTCATTTATTCCTGTTCTCTAATGCAGATTTCTTTTTTTATTACTTGTCTACACACATCATTGTGTTGTGTGTCTCTGTGTAGATATGGATCCTTCTCAGGTCCATCGTAATTTTATTTGTGTGTGTGTAAAAATGTTTAAAAGGCTCAACAATCCTTTCGACAATACATGGCTTGCCGGTACAAATAACTCATAGTGTTAGTGAAAGAGATTTTGCACGACATTCCTATTGTGAACACGTGCAAAAATTCTATTCTCCAGTAACTGTCATGTAGTGAACTGTACGAGTCCAACTGACACACTAATCTATCAAGAGTGAGAGTGTGTTAGAGGAAGGAGACTCGAATTCAAAAGGAAGAATCCAATTTTTTATTCTTATCAACACAGTACACACACTAAACACATGTGACCAAACAGTCCAACTTCTCCACAGACACAATTGTCATGAAGGAATTGACATGGAAATTTGAGATGCTTATAATATAATAGTCAACAGAGTACATCAAACTGAGCATTCATTAGATTGACAGGGTGGAAGTAAAATATCTGATCTCTCTAATCAAATGTAAGATGTGTACGTATGCATCTATAACATTTATTTACCGTTCACGTTTCCCCACCATCTTTCATCTTCTCTCCTCCACACACACAGACACACACAATGGAGTAAAAGTATGAGTATCCGTTCATCTGGGTATCTCAAAAAATCAAAAACATACGCGTGAGAGTTAATAGAACGAATAATACACGAGAGTGAGTCGGAATTAGAACAAAATTGAAAGTCCATCCTGCTTCAGAATAGACAGACACGCACAAAGCACAGCAGTGTGTGTGTGTGTGATGCCGGATACTTACTCAACAATGCGTATGTGTAGAGAAATATAAATACACGATATTTATATTTCCATCAGTCTAATCATCACAGTCATTATTCTCCACAACAAGCTCGTTTATCTTAAGAAGAGGACGTCGTTCCTATTATGTTTGTATTGTACATGAATTTAACGATATAAATAATAATGAATCTTCTCCTCCTTCCTCTTCTCAACCTTCACTCTCCTCAAAATATGTACAATTGTCTCATTCATTTTCATTTGATCACAAATCACAAGCAATCGAAATACAAGTTGCAAAAAAATCAAATCATTTCTACTCTGCCTCTTCTTTTTCATCTCATCTTCCTCTCTCTCTTTCTCAGTATGTTATTACAATCATATTGAGGAGGACGTGGTGGAAAGACAGAAAAAAAAGAAAATGCCACTGTCAAGCTTAAGGATCTCTTCAAAATGACTAAATATATAAACACACGAGGATTCTTCAGAGAGAGAAGAAGAGATTACAACTTTTAATATACTAAACAAGGATTGATAAAAATTTATTTATGATAACAAATCCAAGTACATTTGAGACTACAATAAAGCAAAATGTCTGTTCATCCTCAAGTCTATCCTTGTTTAAAATTGAGAGAAAAATAAAGGAGCAAAAAATTTCTCTCTCTCTCTCTCTCACACACACAATATAAATGACAAGAGACATATTCTCTTTGGGCTCGTCATGGTCAACTCATCGAAACACTCTTCATTTTCAAATGAATAACAAACAAAACAAACACCATGTAAAGTTTTACTTTTCTCCCCTGTCCATTTTTTATCATCTCAAGACAATCAATATAGCATCATGGACAATAAGTGAAATTTGCCATTTTTATTGAGTAAAAATAATTATGTGGAATATAACCAACAAAAATCCCTTTTTTGGTCAATTAGACCGATCTCTATCAAAAAGTAAAATGAACATCTTGGCAAAGTCTATTCAAGCATGTTACTACATACCAAATTAAGGCAAGTACAAAAAAAATTCTGAAAAAAAGTACACAAATGTTCTGCATATAAATAATCTCTCTCAAATTGTTTCCAAGTACTTTATTTCGTGAAGACAGACAAGAAAATTAAATTAAATATACTGCCATTTACGTCCTCCCCAAATTACTCTCATATGTACGAATTTCTGTTCTGACTACTACACTGTACTATGCTTGATTGTGAATGATGTATTTCTCAGTATTTATCCGTCATCTCTATATTTGTACAGGAGTCAGTCAGAAAATGAGCTGAAAAATTTTTTGTTGATTTTTGTACCTTGAAATGAATATTTCTATCTCCTCCATATAGTATCTTGTGTATTCTCCACATTTTTATAGACAATCATGATTTGTGGGGGAACACAACAATCACTGATTTTGGACTTGTAATTAATTTTTGCAGTGTAATGCTCTCCCTCGAAATCTTTATTAAATACAATACAGGCTGTAATAATCACGAGCGCGCGCGACTCCTATTAAAGTCTGTTTTGTGTGTGAACGTTTCTATAAAACTATGAGAAAGAATGGAAGGCACATTCATCAGTTGTTTAGGGATGATAAAAAGAATAGCATCATGGAACCATTATAAAATATAAAAATTGTACATACGTACAAAACTTGTGGATGATATATTATCAAACTTTCTTACAAATACGAATCATAATTTGCATTTAAAAAGCCAAAAACAGGCACACTCACAACAACCAGTTACAACCAGTAGCCAAACTCCAAACTACAGTAAAGAGGAGAGTTTTGCGTTTTTTAATTATCCACATTCCACATTTTTACAATACACACACGCTCACACACATGGAAACACACAATCAGGCAAGGATACACGACAACGGCTTCTGTAAAAGGAGAAAACGAAACTATGGAGGAGAACAGAGAGAGAGAGAGAGAGAAGAAAAAGATTTCATTTTCATTGAGAAGGAGTGATGTTCATATTTAGTCACTTCAAATTTCGGCGAGATAAAGAAAAATACCTTTAAATAAATAAATAATCATGAAAGGAAAATCACTCTCCTCTTACAAAAACACACACACACACACACACACATGAAGTATTTATAGCTCTCTACTCTCCATTCACTCGAGATCCTTTTTTAATAAAGCTCAACTCATTGAAAATCATACAGAGTATGGACATAGGATAGACACGTCAAAATGAACTACAGAAAAAATTAGAACTTTATCTTTATTATGTGGACATGCATCCTCAACAATTTAAATTATAAGTTACACTTGGTTTAACTCCGTACCCTCCCCCTCTTCACTCTTTTTTCAATTCACACCAGTCTCAAAGGTCAATGAAAGATCCCAAACCATGCTATACATAGGTATGACTTAAACACACACACGCACCAAAAGGAAATTAATGGAAAAGCTGAACTACCATCATCCTTAATTTCAATTCACCAAAAGGTTTTTTTAAAAAAAAATGCTCACATTTTAATAATGGCCCGTGTGTGCTACATGAAATGGCAATTTGTAATACATAATGAACCATAAATACTTTTTTTGTACAAATATACGGGCTACACATGCATGCATTCATTTGTGTGTGTGTGTGTCCAACTTGTTGTTGTTGGGGTTGCTCTCGGTGACCTCGTCTCATCTGAATTTGGTAAACGACAAAAATAAATGTCTATTGCTCAAATCGCCAGGTGTGTGTGTGTGTGGTGTGTGGACAAACATTATAAATATTTGGTCATTAGACTTTACTCCTACGAGCAGTGGTCAATCTTTAATACGTATGTCATGTAATGTGTAATGGGGGAATGGTCGTCCAAAAGAGAGTACTAGAAATGAGAATGACAAATGACTTTTCGTCCCTCTTGACGGTCCAATGTTACCACCACTCTTAAATTTTGAAATGTAATTTTGGACAGGCTAAAGTGTCTCTCTCTCTCTCTCTCTTTCCACTTCTTCCTTATGTGTGTGTCTTTTGGTTGATTATTAAACTTCCTCCCCCTTAAATGTTAAACTAATGTCTACAAATAAATTAAGTGGAATAAATTAAGTTGTAGACTAAAGACAATAAAGCTTAACTATAGAAAAGTTAAAGTTGAACACTACAAATTTTCTCTACAGGACAACACATCAACTAAATAATGTTTCTGCCTAGTTCTTAATGATTCATTGGTGTATGTCTCTTAACTAAGAGATCTATCATAGTTAAACGACTCGATATTCTGTTGCCTTACCTCCTCATTAGCCCAAGAGAGACAGAGACAGAGAGAGAGACAAGTTTGTCATTTACACGATGATCTATATCCATTAACACGCCTCGGATTTTCAAAGGTAGTTACAATGCTCCACATAATTAAAACACTTCATACTTTTAGATTGTGCGATTTTCAACTTCAACTTGGTTTCTGTAAAGTAAGAGAGACTCAGAGTTTGTAAACCATCGAGATGGTATAAAATGGGGTTTTGAAGAGAACTCCATCATTCATTTAATAATGATTTTGAATGAAATGAGAGTGTGTGACTCATTCTGTACACATTTGATAGGAGTATCAAATACAAAAGGAGAATGTGAGAGTGAGTGAGGAGTGTGTGATAAAAAAAATGGTCGCACTTTCCTCACTCTCCCTCTCACAAGCCAAAAGCCAATATCATCTGTCCAATACCACTTTAATTAAAATCGTCTTGAAGGTTCATTGAAAAGTTAAATCTAATCTACTATGTGTGTGTGCGTGCGTGTGTGTTTATGTGGTGTGGAGTCTACAACGAGACAAGAAAGTCGATAGAAAATGCAATCAACACACACTTCACCTATCTCTACAAATTTAGCCCCTAACGACAGTCATGTCATTAGCCCAACACAGACACACACACACACATTTGTATTATATATGTTGAGCGCGTGACATAATGTAAATGTGGGTCATGTACTCTAAGTCCTCAGTCATTTATTTCCTTCTCCTCTGCACAATAATACTTTCCATTGCGCCCCATACACTCACACACACACGCTCGTATTTACTTTTCGGTCCGAGATCAAGCCATCCCATCAAGCAAACAAAGCAGAGTCGTAATGAATCTCGTCTACTACATATACATATATATCAGTACATAGTATTTGTACAGCGTAGGTACTCCAAATCCAACAACAACAAAAGTCAGTATCAGCAGGTGAATTTAGGACTCTTGATCCTATTCTACGCCATTGTAAAACGTATTTGGCTCTGGTCATACCTGTTCGGATGCCTATCTGTCCTACGCTGTTCTGCTTGTGTGTAATAGTGATGCAATATTTACACTTGGTTCTTTGAAATTCATTGATCAACATCCAACAATCAAAAGATAGAGATAAAAAGATGCAGAAAGAGAGAGAGAGGCAAAAAATATGTGCAAAGAGTGCATCATCTTTAAAATGTAGTTGACATTACAAGAAATTACAAAAGCACTTTGAAAACTATTGTGCTCTCATAAAATGTGCAAAGTAAGTAGTTGCACTAATTATTTTTTTTGTTGCAAAAAATTATAATTGTCATTTATTTTTACACGTGCTCTCCTCATCATCATCATCGCCATCACCATCATTTATCGCGATGTGCACTCTCCTTGTCCTCAACTCATGTCTCATTTTTCAAATAAATCGCATCTAATATTGCAAATGTCAAATGTATTGTGCATGTTTTTGCGAATCTCACTTCTACCCCTCTGTCCCACATAGTTAAGTAAACAGGAGCAGAAAGGACATTTCAATTTTCCTCCTCATTGTTTTTTTTTCAATCTTCCTTGTCATTTAAAGTAAACTTTTCATCTTGAATAGAGACTAATGTTAAGAAAAAAGGAAGAAAAACTCGTTAAGTAATTGTTGAAGAGCATAACATTATATTATAGACAACACATGTCATACCTTGAAGGGATGAAAAATATTGGGAACTCAAAATATGATTCTTCATGTCAATTTGCCATCTTTAAATGCCCCCTCAGTGTGTGTGTTTGTTTGGAACAAAATCTCATTTTTACTTGTCAAATTCTTTGGTGATGAGCTCAATGAGCAAGGAAACATATCATTGTGGGAGAGAGAAGCAAATTACTCTCCCCCCTCTAAACACACACACACACTCACTCTACTTTAAAATGAAACAAATTCAATTTGGTTGGTGATGATAATGATGATGATGATGCACTCTGCCTTGACTTGTCCGCCACAAAAAGTGAACACATTTTTGAAGAAAAATGAAAGCAGATGAACACAAATATAATGTTGTGTGTGTGTGTGTATTCTCATCCTGTATATGTACAGACAGTCTTTGTTATGACGGAAGATCAGAGCGGCACGAATAACACATAAATTACATTATTTATTATTTTGTGTCGAGGGCTCGGAGCTCGTATTAAAAAACAACAGTTAAAGTACAATACACTTTGTGTGTCTGAGTGTACAATTATGTACACTCTTTTATACAAAATGGTTTTTTCCCTCTCTGTCTCTCTCCCTCTCTCTCTCAAAGATGAGATTTAGAAGGTGATGAAGATGATGAGCCCTGCCATCACCTATGTCGTCATGCTACAGATTTTTCAATTGCACAATAAATGAAATTTCGATTGACGGAGGGGGAGAGCCTACACAAATGACAGGTGATTGAGGGAGCTGATAGCAGCATCCAAAAACTCTTCGTCCTCATCATCTGTTGTTGTTGTTGTTGTTGTGATTGTAACGTGGTTCCTTCCCGTGCAAATTTATTCACAATCACTCAACATACTTGACTCTTTTATGTACAATACAGAGTACAGTCACTCAGAGGCTGAGAGGCTGAGGGAGATGGTACATTATACAATAGAAATCAATTTCGCATTGTACTTTACAGCAACCTTATTACAATATGTACGGAGCCTTTTTTTTCCTACACGTCGTTTGAAATTCGTATTACATATTATAAATTTGATACACAACATTATGATGATGATGTGGAGGGTGAGGGTGAGGAGGGGAGTATTACATCATGTATCGGACCATCATGCCAAGATAAAACAAATCTTCTCAGAAAATTAGATGCAAATTATTGATTGATGGGTGAAGCACTCTTTTTGCATAAAAAGTGCACAGCAGGAAATTCTCTCTCTGTGTGTGTACGATGAATGAAAGTGAACGATTCTCTCTTTCATATTGTAGAGAGAAAGACATTACAATAATGTTGTACATTCCATTCCTCGGAAAAATATTAAAAGATATTATTGCTAAACTATTTTTCATGTCAGGATAAATTACAGTTAAAATTTTCACAGAATTGTCATTGTCTGGTGTCGTGAATTAAATGTAAGCATAAAAGTATTTTTACCTTTTCTCTTTACATTCCCCCACGAGAGAACAGGATCAGGGATTCTGCAAAAACAAAAAAAATAGTTTGTTAATACCAAATTTAAGATATGCATTCAATTCGCATACAAAAATTGTCATCTACGTAACCACGTAGTGGTGTGTGACCCCGGCTCTTAAGTCCGAGTATCACATCACAGAAAATTGTGACATGGGGACATATACCTACTACGTAATAAAGTTTTTGCACAAATTCTCGCCATACGAGAAGGAGAGTATTATGTGACTAACCTTAGATGTAAAATAAAAAGACAATTACGAAGAGAGGAAAAAATAATGGGAAGGGCAGAGCACACAAAAAAAATTAATATCGAATGATTGTCTTCAATGTAAATTTTTTAACATTATTGCTGAGCAATATTCCCAATATTCATGGTCTGGCCAAGATTCATCAAATACTCTTTAGTACTCAAGATGAAGGCTGCACGAATTGTAAATTGTAATACATGTATATATATACTTCTAACATATTATAAAAACGCTATGTAGCTAATAAATCGATCCGATTGAATTGCAACAGCAAGTGTTTCAAGTTGAGAGAGGAACTTACATCATTGAAAAAGATGTAATGACAACTGTAATGACAGAGTGAAAAAGTATATAAATTATATTTTGAAAAATTTGAAACAAGACAAGACTAGAGGGAGAGAGAGAGATGGATGAAGGAAACCTTCCTCGTACATTTAATTAGCAATAGAATAGTCCAAAGCTATGACAATCCGTTTCAAAATTCAAGGCAACCCCCCACATCCAGAATTCTTACAAAATTTCCTTCTGGTTGACGAAGTTGAATTTATAGACAGAGGATAGAGAACGAGAGACAAACACACAAACACCCACAAAGACAATTGCACTTTTTTGCCCCTTTCAAGTCCCACACAATATAAATATAGGAATCTACTGTACATACAGAGTACACAAAGTAATTAGCATATGAAAAAGATGAACTCGCTGACTACAATCATTATGCTCTTGTCTTGTCCTGTCCCCCACCACTACATGCGTCTCTCTTCCTATCTACCCATTAATGTGTGTGTGTGTGTGTGTGTTGTGTGTTGTGTATATTTATATAGTATTTGCCTTGCCGGTAGTAAAAATACACAGAAGCAAAAAGATGCTCAATTTCAAGCATGGCCTCATTACTTGTGCATTTTGCAAACATAGCTAGGCACTAATCAGCCGCTCCTTTGTGCCAAATGCAAAGTAACTTGCTTCAAAACTCAACACTGACATTCCTAACTAACTTCTCGCAACTCTACCCCTTCAAAAAGTACGTCTCTCTCCCTCTCACTCACAGTCACACACAAACACAAATTGTCAGTCAGTGTACAAATTTGTGAAGGAAGAATACGCACTACAGACCACTACAGACACAGACAGACGAGGATCACAAAACATATTCGGAGAAAACCAAATGGACTTTACACTCTCCCTCCCCTTCCTTCCCTATCAAGTAGTATGGAGGATGAGGATGAAATTTTTTATTCTCTGCTCCATTTTAGCATATTGTCCCACACACACACGAGTCTCACCCTCAACACGAGTTCTCAACTCTCAACGCATACATTAACAAGTTTGGAACATCTCCTCTCCTTGTATCTTGTGTCCCATGTTACATCTTGTTGAAAATGTACAATAAATTCAAATTGAATTTTGTGAACCATCAAAAATGTGTGTACATGCCGTACATACAGTTGTGTGTTTCTCACAGAGACGTGTGGAGAGGAGTAAAATTTTTCAAAATTGTAAGTACAATAACAACAATGACAAGGGGATAAGAAAGAGAGATATAGATGGATGAGAAAGAAGTAGAAATGAGAGAGAGAGAGAGAGATGAACGTGCAATGATGCCTTGTGTGTGTATTTTTATTTGTGTGTGAGTGTGTGTGAATGAGAATTACACTTTCCCTTGCATTTCAATAGGATTGAAATGCTGATGCTGGATGAATTGAAATTGCACAGCATAATGTTCTTTGAGTCGTATCATCAGCAAAACTTTTATAAGCTATTATAATACAACGTACAACAATAATCGACAATAGTCTTACAAAGATTCATTTTTTTCTTTCCTTTCAATGTATTCCCTATGTTATATGAGAGGATGAAGATGGACGCTACAGTTTGAATAAAAATCTTGGACAGCCGCCTGCTCTTCTCTTCTCTTTCTGTGTCTATTCTCCTTATTTTGTTATGGGATGTGCGCCCTTGTCGGTCGATATATCATTTTGTATTGAATTTATTTCATCAATATGTCCACATAGGATTATAATAAGGCAGCAATAGTTCGTATCGTTGTGCGAAATTTCGTGCTTGTACTGTGCACAACCTATTTTAATATATGTGTGTATAATGAACATTAATAGTCTCAATAAATCAAAATTTTAATTCCACATCAAGTACAAATATAAGCTCTACTAGTACGCAAAAGTGTGCTCTTTTTTAAAGAAGAGGAGGAGGGAGAATGTGGACTGAACAAATATAACTTTGGTACGAACAATGCCTTGTTCTGTAGAGAGAGAAGAAGAAGAAGAAATAAAATAGAAAATAATAGCATATAAGGGGCTGAGATGAGAATAAACATCGTCATGATCGTGAGGTGAATGATACGAATCATAATTTTTGATTTCGTCAATTCAAACATTTTAAAATGGTTTTATAATAATACTATTTTACTCGTATTCAAGTTGATCCATTATTTATATGGATCCCCCACCATAAATGATTTGATTGAACTGCCTGAACTTTTACTACACAACCTAATAAATGAATTTCAAATTGATGTAAGAAGACCAACAAGCCTCCTTGTGTGTGTGTTGAAAATTATCATGCATTTTACACACACACACAAACGAAAACTGAAGTGGATGGACTGTGAATGCCAAGAGAGACAAGGAAAACTGAAGAAACTTAATCATAACTCTTGATCGTTCGAGAATATATGCTCGTGTGTTGTGTTGTGTGTGTGTGTGTGGCTGTTGTTGGAGTATTGTTAACGTGGAGAATTGAAAGTGAACTCTGTAATATGACGTGTTCATGATGGACGGGACGGGATGTGGAAGAAAGAGGGATTTCGTGATTGAAACTTTTACGAAAAACCAATTAAGACGATCAGAATTACTCTCGCCAAACGTTTAGATATTATGAAGAGCAAAGTGATTAATACAATCTCAAGAGTGTAGCTGTGTGTGCGTGTGGTGTGTTTGTGTGTGTGCTGTACTAATTAAATAGTTTTAACAAGAATAATTTCCAAACGCACCTCTCTCTCCGTCAACTGCACTGCAGCTCCAAGGGAAATAATTCATTATAAAATTGGAAATCTGTTTATAACAATTGTTGTTAAGTGTAATTTATGATGTTTGCTGCGTACTTCCACTCTGTTAAATTGCATGTTATTTTAATATTATTATTATTTATTTTCCTTTTTTCTTCAACTCTTCAAAAATATAATATAATGCAATTTACACACACTTGAGCATTTGATTTCTAACCTCTAACACACTGCAGTACATATCACTGCTTTGGCTCAATGCAATTTTGAATTGCATCGTTGCAACGAAAAGTTAGTGACTGTGTGTTTACGACTAATTAGTACTGGCATAGTACAACACCCTTTTGCAAATAATGTTTTTTAATCCTCTTTGATTATTTTCCTTTTTAAATGTGTAAAGACCAATAAATATTCTTGTGCTTGTGTTTGTGTGTGTAACTTGGTCTTGTGTGAACTTTGTTACGTTGGCTAATCTGAATTTATTTTCTTTGCACTTGTATTTCAAATTGTTGAATAAATGTATGAAAATAATTCGCATACTTCATACCTTCGTAGAATAAACATGACACACAACTACAGTCAGTACATATGTGTAATAACATGTGTGTGTGTCTCTGTATGGAGAGTGCACCAATAAAATAAAGTTATTAGTGCATCAAACGAGTTGGAGAAAAGTGCAAACATTCATTAAGCAACAAGTTGTGTGTGTGTGTGTGTGTGTGTGTGTGTGTGTGTGGAGGGAGAGAACACAACAGGAGCAAAAATCACTCACAGTCACACACACACAACAAAACAACAAAAATTGAAAATAATTGATATCGTTAGAACGGTAACAGTCTGCAACATTGAGTCAAGGTTGAAATCTTGTCCCTTTAAAATTCATTATCTCTATGTATAACAAATATAATATATACTAAATATATGCCGCCCCTTCACCGCTTATCTCTTCATCACTTTACCTGCCATTTTTTTTCACTCTAAAAAGTCATTCCTATCCCCCCTTCAACTCCACTCAACAAGTCTACAAATCAAAAAGGGAGAAAATTTTATTCTATGCATCTTTAATTATTCAACTGATAATCCTATCATCTGAACAGACTTAATGGTAACACTCACAAGTTATTCAGATTGAGATAGAGAGAGAGCAACAAAAAGAAATAGAATAACATATGTAGAAAACGACGACCGGCCATAGGAATTTGTGTACAGGTTTCTAACTTAATTTTTTTCACAAGTCTACATCTCTGCTACTCCATTAGTTGATACAATAAAATTCATCGATTCAGCTTACCCTTCTACATGTTATTAACATTTACAAGATTTTAATATTCCAAGTCAACGCTTCTACACATACCAGATGAAAGTTTGCACATTCATTTCATGATGTGACTGAGAGAGAGAGAGAAAAAAAAAAGAGAAAGATGTGCTTTATAATGGGAAGATGCCAATTCTAAAAAGTGGTGTACAATTTTTAATCCTGGAAGTTTGACTTACAGTAAATGTGATTAAAATTACATAATTATCTCGTACACATCACACACACGCACACACAGTACACACACATTTAAATGTTTGAGAGGAAAGGATCTACCAGTAGAGTTGAGTTGACTAATAATAAATCATCAAAATGCTATTTTTCATTGTGGGTAAAGACAGTTACTTGCCTAAATATAATTGATGGTTGATAAAAGCAACTTATACATAAGACTACGTTGGGAGAGAAAGAGAGAGAGTGCTATGACTAAATTATTGTTAGAAACCTTTTGTCTGTCTCAACCCTCCCTCACTCCAAACTCCCTCATATCATACACACACATACATGTAATTTCCTTGTCAAATTTAAAAACCGCCTTCATCCTCTGTACCTACCTACCTCTGTATAGTAAATGGGAAGTTGAGAGTGTTTAACTGTAGAAGAAATTAGTTTTTTGAATCTCAAATCTTGACTTACAAAAACGGCATCATAATCAAATGTTGATCAAATAGGAATAGCACAGGTAGTAAGCACAGTCCTTAAAAAATTAAGGTGGAGTTAGTTCCTCTCTCTCTCTCTCTCTCTGACTCTTCATAATAGTCATAATAATACGTGTGTACAGTGTGTGTGATACTCCCCACCTTACCTCTTTCTCTACCAATTCTCATGCTAAATGCTAAAAATGGTCGGTGTGAAGAGCCAGTACACAAAAAGAATGTGCGGCTGGTCATTTATTTACTTTTTTTGATTATGAGTATAGAAATAAAATTGAAAAATGAATTATTGAGAAGAAGCACGCCTCGACGATTTTTCTCGGCTTCTCTTTTTTTCCCCTCAAAAAAAAGGGAGTAGAAAATTGAGAAGCGTAGGTATTAAACTCATTGTAATAATAATAGAGTAAAAATGATAATCTGCTTCGTTTGCCGTTCATTTGCCTTCCTGACTGCTATATACTCTACCAATCTGCTGTGTCATCATGATCTGTTCTTCATAGTAGATAATAATACAACAAACTCGAACACAGGCATAAATTCATTCACAAAAACGAATTTGCAATGATCGTCTTTCCAGTGTGTCTGTGTACATATGAGTTGTGTACCTATTTTTATTGTACATTTAGTTTTTTATTGTCTATATAAGTGTTCTGATGCTCAAAGAGATGTTGCACTGCAGGAGGAGGAGGGGATGTGGACAAGACAGACACATCTTGGTAATGCTCTACTTCACAGGTAAATCTTGTGTATTTATATATAAGTATAGACGTGTATAACTTGAGTCTTAAAATCTTTGTCTTCCTCATACACTGAATATATTTCGTTATGTGAGTGTATGTTGTACACATCAAATAGATATGCACATTTGTGTACTTCGTTTTCTCCTCAATGATAAATAATAGGTGCGTAGCATAACGCAAGTGATAATGCAGTAATAATAGAGAGACAAGGACCATGAGCAAAATCTCTTCAATGTCTCTGCAACATCTGTTTGTATATACAATATACACTTTCTTATATATAGATGTGTGAAAAAAAAGGCAAGTCAAGAAATCTACATGGAAAAGGATAAGTCCGTCCTAACGATAAGTCATTCCCTACTTTGAAAAAAAAAAGTTTTAATGGAGGGACGAAAGAGAGAAAGAATTCCGCTGAGAGAGAGAGAGACTTTTCCAAAAGTTGTAACCTACAGAGATTAATCGTATTAAGATGATGTTTTCAGATAGTTTACCTTTCTACATTCTCCATTGAATTAGGAAGGAGAGGACGGGACAGTGAATTAGTAGTAGATGCGATGCAGCATGGCCAAAAGGTACAATGAATAAAATTGAAGGTATAAAAATACTTCTCAATGTTTGAAGGTGAAGGGATGTGCACTGGAGCAGAGGAGGATTTGATAACAATGTAACATGTATGATTATTATAATGTAGTAAATGAAAAGAAAATAGTAGTTTCTATTTCTCCTTTTGTATTTACATTATTTTTGTGCTAAAAATAAATTTATATGATGAATAAATTTTTTTCACCTCCTACAGAAAATCATATGATACTCCATAGACACACACACACAGACATCCACACACTTGCAACAACAACTTGGCATGTACTTGTCAACGAAGAAAGCTGGTTTGCATGTTGAACAACAGAGAGATTTTACTCACAATTTACACTTTACACTCACTGTCTCTGACTCTCTGTGTAATGCGTGTGGAGAGAGATGGGAGCTTTCAACCAGCTAGTTCAGTTGTACAAATACGTATAATGAGAAAATAATGCTGATTACAGTCCACACACACACACGGTCTGAAACAGCTTAGAGGAGGAGGTTTAACTTGCGATCAATAATTAAAAGTTTTTTGAATTTTTCACTACTCCAATGATTCATCGGTACTCATGGCACGTAGTCACATTTGCAAATTCTGATCCTCTATTACATGGAATTCTGCCTCTCTCTCATGAACGAAGCATATTAGTCTACGACCACGTACACACACATGTATGCTGATTGTGACTACGTGTGTGTGTGTTTGTGTGTGGGGTCCGGAGGCAAATTGTCACTGGTGAATATGGAAATTATACTTTTGTTCCATACAATCATCAATCTCTTATTTCATAAATCATCATCCTCAATTAAGCAGAGTGAGGCTAGAAGGAAGAAAAAAAATATTACATTCACAGCTAATGGTGGTGTGACAACTTGAGACATACACACACACTCTCTCTGTCTCACACACACAAGGGGAAATCAATCGACATTGAAAAATAAAATATATAATAAATATTTTTATCTCTCTCTAACGAAACACATCTCATCAATAGCCTATGGAAGGTAAAAGAGAGGGAGAGAAAGAAGAAGAAGGAGGAGAGTTTATGGATTCATTTGCATGATGCTACAATTTATCTTCATTTAGAAGAGTACTCTGTCCATTCAAAAACTTTAATAAGGTATCCTTTTCCTTTTTTTAACATTGATGCTCTTTGAAGGTTCAATCTTTATATCACATTATTTCACCAAAAAAAATTATTACATTTTTTAATTCCATTTCAAAGTCACTCACTCTCTCTCTTTCTCCTTACATTCCATTACCTAGTATACATTTTGTACTGTGTGTGTGTTGTGTGTAGGCCTGTCTACACAATGATCAAAATTGATGGGTACTCACAGTAAATGTCACGCAGCTCATCTTCTTTGACTTTTTTATGAGCTGTCTCTTACTGATACGGTCTAGACCTTACCATAGTTTTAATATTAATGATAATTTAATGTTTTTAATGAATATTAACGTCAACATCCCACAAAGAGAGAGAGGGAGAGAGAGAGAGAGAGAAGAGGACGACCAAGATCAAAAAGCATCATCATCGCCCCTGCATCATTGAGAAGAATAATGAGCAGAGCAATCTAATGCGATTAGAATGTAATGTGTTTGACTATGTAGAGTATGTGTAATTTTTTGTTGTGTGGAGCATCAAATATTTATTTATTTAATCTTGACTAGTGTGTGTGTGTGCTTCATTTTTGACTCTCCTATTATTGTTCAAGAGGGGCTTCATCTTCTTCAGAGTGAATGAGAGAGTGAGTGAGAGTGTGTGTGTCTTCATCATTATAATAATCATGAATGAGAGCCCATAATTAAAAGGAAGGAAAAGTAACCTTCAAAGCTTTCTCAAGTATTCAAGAAAAAACAAAAAAAGGATGAAATGCAATGGTGAAGTGTCTATACGCTATGTAAATATAAGAAAAATTGTCAAGAAAACTTATTTAGTCTCTTTTCATTTTATGACATCATGAAATTCTTTTACTATACACAATAAATGTAAGAGTGGAAGGATTCTCTTTTTTTATGAAATCCTATAATATTCTCTTCTCACTAGGCCTATATTAAAGGTGCTACTTTGTTCATGTTCTGTAGCATACATTTATTTTTCTGCGTGTGGGTAAAAATCATTTTTCACCTAAACTTCATTAAGGTGAGCATGAAAGAAATCATTCCTCGTCAACATTGCGAGGTAAAAGGGAAATTGAATCACATTTTTGTGAGAAAAAAATATAATTAAAATTAAAATCGTGTTCAACTTCACTATGTGTGTTCTCAATCATCATCATCCTCATCATCATCCATGAAGAGGAATAGAAAATATGCAGTTTTCCAATGTCACTCCAAACTATCAATTGAATATAAAAACATTTAAGAGAGAGAGAAAAAAGTAATGAATTATCATATTCTCATACACGCGGTGTACATACAAGATTCTCAAATGATAAAATCACGGAATCATCATCTTCACTGCCAAAGAGAAGAGGAGAGATTATATTGCATGTATTGTGGGGTATACTTGAAATTTAATTGTCTCTCTCTCTCCCTCTCTCTGTGCTTTTATTAAATGCACTTAGCCCCCATGAATATGTATTTAAAGTACTTACTCCTAATTAACAATTCTCTCCAACTTTTTTTTTACTGTTACCAATATCATAAAGTGATATTGAGTCTACACAAAAAATGCACGGCTGAATTAATTATAATATATTTCTACTTTTTCTTCTACTGTTGAAGCTGTTTACTGAAGTATGAGGAATTGAAATCCAAAAGATCCGGAAAGCAAGACAATAGAAAAATTAATTAATTACTCTCTCCCCCCTCCTCTCTCTCTCTTTCTGACTTCATCCCCCCTCCATTTGCTCTTTGACAATGGAAAGTTCTTGAACCTGTCAATCTAACTCTTGAAACTCGGTGGTGGAATTTCTAACTGTACATAAATTCACAACAACAACATGAATGTACATGAGAGGCAGGGGACGTGTGAGTGTGTGTGTACATATCATGAAGATGAGAGGAAAACATCATCACTTGTAAATTCTACCCTGCACTTGACTCTACAACTAAATTATGAGAGAGAGAGAGGAGGAGGAAGGACAGAAAACTTGGAGGAAAAGACAACTAAATTAATTACTCAAGTTATCAGAAAATTGTGCTCTCTTTCAAAATCAACTAGCAAAAGGCAGTCAGAACAAATAAAATGAATGTTTTTCATACTGTACGATATATAGTAGTAATTTCCACTTGTGTCATGTCATGTCATCGTACAATATGTTTTGCCTTTGGCAATGAAACTCATATATTGTACAAGATTTCCTTTACAAATTCCCAGTATAGAAAAACTGGGAGAGACATGAGAAAAAAAACTAACTATTCATGGAAATATTGACTGAAGTAAGCTTCGTGTTAGTGGGAGAGAGAAAAGAATTAGGGATAATAAAATATTATGAGTGTAAGACAATTAGACACAATGCATATTAAAAAAGTAGACATATTATTTAATCGTAGTCAACACTCCAGAGCAACACTCTCTCATTGCAGACACACGCAAAAAATGAATTATAATAATGTAATCTGGAAATGTAATATCAAAAAAGGAGAAACAGGAAGGCCAGCGGAGGTACTTGTGATTCTCGTTTATTGTACTCTAATAAAAGTAATAACCTTTAATTATTAAAAGGTTGTGTCAGGTGTGTTTGTGTGTGTGTGTCTTTTTTTCACTTTTCCTGACTCTCCCCCTGTCGCTTCCCCTTTTTATTTAATTCTAATTTTTCAGACTTCCATCCTCATCAAGAGCAAAAGTCAAGTGTGAGAAATTCCTGTATTTAGCCATCACACACACACCTACAAATACATACACACCACAACACTCCATCCTTCTCAGAAACGTAATACAATCCATTGAAAAGGCAAGTTTGATGGACGAGAGAGATATGATACAATAATTATGAATAAACTTGTCTTTTTTTCTCCTTCAATCTTAAATCGTCTTTTGTGTGCGTATTTCAATTTTTCAATGTAATGGGAAAATCCTTACTATAAGCTTCATCTATTTTTGACAAGTCGAGGATTTATGGTGTGTTACACACTCTCTCTCTGTATTCATGTTGGCTTACATTATAACAGTCCGTGCAATCATGTGTGTGAGGGAAGAAGAATATTTTTCACACACACACATCCTGTGGCTATCATATTGAGAGAGAGAAAGAGAGAGAGATAGAAAAAAAAATGTCCAAAATTGATTTCTTTGCCTAGCCTTGGTCTTCACATAATAGAATATCTTGAGGGAAACCCTTCTCAAGAGTGACAGACCAATTGAATCAATCTACTAAACATTATTGTAACACTCACACACACACTCTTATGTCGTTGTGCGTGTAGGTTTTCATACGTAAAGGTACTTTATGCTTATCTGTTTGAAGTGTGCTCATAAACTAAATGAGTCTGTGTGTGTCCAAATATGTGCTCGTAATGTCGACATTTTATTACCTTCTTCCACATCATGTGTAAAATATGGACAGACAGATAATACAATCCTGATACTGATACAAGAGTGAAGATATCCATTACACATGTTAAGAATTGCCATCAACTTCTACATCACACACATACACACACACAAAACGAATGAGGAGTAATAATGTCAGTGCAAATATTGTTGCAAGTGAGGCTTATGAGATGAGCTTTTTTTTCTCTCTCTCTCTCTCTCTCTCTCTCATTCCTCAGCTCTATATTCGCATGACAGAACAAAATATCCAAAATGACTTTACTTCAAAGGGAAATACTTTATCAAAAAATGTATCTATTTCTTTCTGTTTTCTGCGTAATGAGGACTCTACATAAGAGTGGATGTGTGTGTGTGTGATTTTCACGTACAGTTTATGTCACCACAACCTCCCCTTGCCACAACTCGTCATCAAAAATATTTTAATTTATTATGTTGTCTGTGGGACTCGGTTACGAACAAAAGTAGTATGGTTGGTCGAATGTTGAGTGAAATACTACAGAACATTTTTAACCTTACACTGTAATATATGTAGTATCATATTTCACAAACCTTCATATATGTAATCTTCTCGTATTGTTCTTTTCATCATATAAATCCTATGATTTTTTGCTGTGTAGAGAGAGAAAGAGAGAGAAATTGTTGGATGTACTGTACTGTTGGGTAGGTTATGTAATGGAATGTAAGGTATGGATTTTAAGGTCAATTTCAACATGGACAGTGGGCACATCACATCACAGAAAATGACAAATGTTCCTTTGCGGTCTCTTTAATATCAAATTCAGGCTGGCAGGTTAACTATCTTTTACATCGTCGTGGTAGGTATTACAGGTTGGACACACACATAGAGTCACACGGTTCTTCTCATACAGCATACAGATGCATTATGTTATATACTACCGTGTCCTCGTGAAGAATATTTTGTTTGTCTATTTTATGGCAGACACTTGATACCACTGTGTGTGATATGAAGTACGAATGCCGTGTGGGTTAGTCTAGGATGAAGAGCTTACATTTTTTCAAATTTTTAATTGTATGATTCCTCTTCTCTTTTTTTCCTTTACAGACAATTGGTTGACTAATATAACATTTTATCACATACAAAAACACACACAGGGAAATCATTTCTCTGTTCCTTTGTGTCTTTATCTAGTGTATTATTGTAGTGAGTATTTGAATATTATAATTTAAATTATATATTATTACAGCAATTAAGTTTTACAAAAAAGGCAAGACGACTGCTATTATTTTTACAACTCTCCTACTGCATTATAATAATGCGTGTGTGTGTACACTGTGCAGATACTGATACGTCCTCATCTTTCTTTGTAGTGACGGCTGGGGTGCACAAATGAGGAAGAAAATTGTGAACTATTCTAATGGAAGGCTCGTACGTCTGTCTCTGTCTGTGTAAATGGAGTCACAAGTTGACACAATGTGAACTGTGAAGTAATAATATGTGGAGTTGAGAGCTAATTAAAAATGCCTATAATTACCCACCCACCTCATATCATTTACATTTAAATTTAGATGGAAATTACATGTACATTTCAAGTGTGGGAGTAGAAGTCACAGCCGCAGAGGAGAATAGTAACAGAAGAAGGCGGAGACGGAGAGACTGGCAAAAAGCAAAGTAAGAATACTGGCCACTTTTTTTTAACAGTCTAAAAATGGAATGAAGCAATCAAATTTATTTTTATTTTTATTTTGATTATTATATCTTTATCCCTTTTAAACCCACAAACGTACATGTATACTTAAAAGTCTCACAATTATTTGTTAAAAATTTTATTTCTCAACTCTTAATTCCTCTTCTCAACTTTTTTTCTTGACAGTTTGCTTCCGTCAAGTCATTTCAATTTTCCATCAAAATCTCTTCTTCCTCCTCTTCCATTCATTTACAATAGAATTAGAGTGCTTTAGAATATTTTAACCTTTAACATTTGTATACACAGAATCCACTCTCATTGCTTTTGCCCTTATTTCCTTCTCCTCCTCATGATCCTCTTCCTTTCTTCATCATTGAAAAAAACTTATTCTTCTCCTCCATTTCATTTATGACAGTGTAAATTTCAAGTATCAACTCCTGAAACAACTTTATTCAAGGTACAGTTAACCAAGGGCGAGGAGGGCTTCTCTCTCTCTCTCTCTCTCTCGCTTACTCTCTAACGCTTTTGTGGCCAAACCTAATTCAATTTACAACCTTTTAATGAACATCCAGGGGACTGTTTTGTTTCTTTGTGTATATGCATAAGTACTGACTGCACTTTCCTCCCAGACACACACACACACATACACGAATGAAATACTTTACTGTTTTTTCCACTTCTTTTTTGTTTTTTTCTGACTTTGTCATTATAATTATTGTTTTTGAGATTCCTTTGTTCCCCCATGTTCTACAGACACAAAATTAATGTGTCAATACGAAATGAGCTTTCGTGCTCCAAAATCATTTACAATTTTTCCCTCTCTCTTCCACCCCGCTGCTCACAGTCTTAAAATCTCATACAGTACAGTACAGTACAACCGAACTCACGGTAATGTAATTCATGTAGTGAGAGGTTCAATGTGAATGCATGGGTTTGTGAAGAGCATGAAGACGAGATCAAAAGTTGATTTTCAACCGAGAGAAAGAGGAAGAGAGAGGAGAGAAAAAAGTGTGACAACTAAACTGCGTGTCTTTAAACCGTCTCCACTACTTGACTTGATTAAAACTTTGTAAAGATTCTCTCACTCCACCACACACACACAAACATAAACACACATTTATATTAATGTTCAAAACTTTTTTACACACACACTCACTCACTCTGATTGTTGTTCCCTTGTAAGATTTATGATTTTTGAGTAGTTAGTAGTTAAATCCTCAGCCACCATCACCCTCTCTCCTCTCTCCGTGTAGCCCGTACCACGTCCCTATATCCCACCAAAGAAGATTTATCTTTGTTAAATTTTTGTTGAGAAAAATTGTTTGTACAATTTAATGGAAAGGTACATAAAGGAGGAGGAGAGAGAGAGAGTAATGTATGTGATGGGGTTTAACAAGTCCACGCATTTGTGTACGATATTGGAACAGGTATATTGTACACACGAGGAGAAGAAGAAGTTACATGTAGAAAAAAGCATGATTTCCTATTAAAGAATTTTATTAATTGCCTGGACTCAAAAACGACGACTCACGTCGGACAACAACATAGTCCACACACACACAATTAAACAAAAAATTTGGTCACGTCCTTGGCCCGTCAGTCGGTCATTATAAGAAGTTTGCCAGCAACTCAGCAGGTTGACCATTAGGGTGGGATTGTGTGTGTGTGCATGTGTGTGTATTGAAGGAAACAAGCCTAATCCCTTAACCAATATACCCAATCTATATGCAATGAGTTCATTTTTCTAAATAAAAAATTAGACTTAATTGCAAAATGCAAGATGATTGCTCTCCTACAGTTTATAGTTAGTTAGGATACGTGGTGGTTCTGGGATTGTAAAAACTACTGTATGAGACCAACTCGTGTCCGAGAGTCTTCGTCAAAATTAAATGAAACAAGTTTAGTGTGACTGCCAAAGTGAGGTCGGGAGTAAAAATCCACGTAGACTAGACCTACATGTATTTACTATTATTGGTTTAAGGTTACACCTACAAAACGGCCAGAGAGAGAGTGAGAGAGAGAATAAAGTGAAGAGTCTCTCTCTCTCAATCCATTATTGATGTTTTTGGGATCTTGCCTCTAGTCATAATAAATGAGTACACGCCTTATTATATACACAACTTGTTATAATGTGTATCAACTTTTTGAGTTTGACGAGGAGTCAAATGGACGGAACATGAAAATAAAAGAAGACAGAAACAAATTGATCTGAAAAATATAAAAAGAAATCTCTTCTCATCTGTCTATACCCATTTATACATATAATGTTAAGGAGGACTAGTAGATTGCAATCAGCCTCTCCTCTCTCTCAATATAATATATTTATTATCCTTTGGCACTTTTGAGAGACTCCAACAAGGTAATTATATAAGTTTTCTCTCCTACTCTATTATTACACTACTCTCAAATAAATAGACACTTTTAACACAATCTTCTCCCACCCAAATCACACTCGCACTTTATTTTGTGCGTGTGTGTGTCTGTGTGAAACTGGAACACGTTTAAATAATAGCACAAAAGAATTGTGGCCTATATTGCATTCCCTCAAAGAAAAAAAAATTCCCTTCAATGTCTTTAAGAATAGATGTATTGTAGAGGTAGAACGCATAGAAAATACAAGTTTTGCAAAAAAATTATTCGCAAATAAGAACAATATGTTTTGTTGGCGCCGGGCCGGGACGAAAGAAAAAAAAACCAATAAATGAATGTCAAGCTCCACTTGAATCCATGTCAGAAATAGTAAGGAGAAAGAGTTTAACATTTGTATTAAAATTATAATAATTGTTAATTATTATTGTAATATTCATGTTCAACCATTGTATTAAGATGTGGACAAGACATTTTTCAGATGAAGAACACAAGATGATGATGAGGACGAATTTTTACTCATTGAACCTGTTCTGAGTCCTAGACACACACAGGACGACACATACAAAACCAGAGAGAGAGAGAGAATGAACATGAACTTTGCATTTATTCAATTATAATAATTGTAATTTATTAAGAAAGGATGGTCGGACCGGAGAGGGACAAAGAAGAGGAGGAGAAAGAGAGGAGTATAAAATGAAAGGCATTCTCAATGTTCTCAATGAAAAATAGTAATTAGGAACAGTCATCAGGGGTTAGTCGGGAAATTTGTGACAAGGAGCAACTCACTTTGTATCTCCAAGAAGAGTTACAGGTCACTCCACATAATCTATAAACACATCATTTTTCTTCTGTTTAGCCCGTTCAACAAAGTACATACGGCCGCTCTACCGTTCCTCCTTCTCCTTCTGCTTCAGAAACTCATATAGTCCACACACACCAATTTTTCTTGTTGTTTGGATGAGTGTTGCAGCAGGAGGGAGGAGGAATAAGAAGAAGAGAGTTTGGTACATGGAGTACAAGAAGTCAAGTTGCGTGAGAACACAAAGTAGCAACGAAACTAGATTTTCCTCTTCCATTCCTATTACTATAAATGAAGGGGGTAAATTAATTCAGAAAATTACATTTTGCCATTCCTAATACACACTACACATACATATACATGTATGTTGGTATGCACACAGAGCAGCACACAGTTCCTGATGTACCATGTTGCTGTTGTTGTGGATGTTCTGAACGACTCTCATAATTTGATGTTGGATGTCTTCAATTGTAATCTTTGAATTTATAGCAAAGAGATTAGCTATTTTTTCCGTCCCTCCATCTCCCTCTCTCTCTCCTCTCTTTCTCTTAAACATCGAAAAATTTAAATGCTCCTTCACGATGTGCACATAATCAAAACTTAACTACATCTCTAGTTCTTATTTGAGAGGAGTGCTCTCTCCTCCTCCTCCTCCTTTGTATGTGTACCGAACAGAAGCTACTGGCACACATACGAGCAACTCCTTAGTGCATATTTTGCAAAAATATTTTTTTATTAAAATATAACAAAAATTAAGTCTGCACGGAAGGGAAAACATACACACTCTCTCTATCAGTCACTCACATTTTGGATTGCAATTGGCATTGAGGAATTTTTTAAAATGTAACAAATTTAAATTATTCGTGTGCTTCACTCCTGCACACGAAAAAACTGTGTGTGTGTGTGTGATTGGGTAGAGGAATAAAGATCCACATGAAAATTAGTATGCCTCACATTAGTATGACTTGGATCACACAAACACACAATACAGCAAAGGCAAAACATTAGGCATGACAATGGCAAACTTTAAAATTTATACACACAAACACAACACACTACACGAGGGAGAAAAAATTCATCAAAACTTGATTCAGTGTAAGAAAATTTGCACAGATAGAAGAGAGAGAAAAAAAGTACAAAAAAAAATTTATAATAGAATAATGCAATGCAATGCAGGATACATACACAACATAGCAAAAGTGAATCAGCAGGACAATAGCCAACAAAAAGTAAGTTAACATATGTAAACTGAGGGAAGGAGAGAGAGAGAGAGAGCCCAACCTCCATGTCACTTGCAAATGCTTTATTCACTTCTGACACACACACACAACACAACACAACAATAGAACATGCCAACACAACACAAGAGTGTCTGTGTGGAGTTCACAAAACTTGATTTTTAATTTTTCCGTCCAAACCTCAATACTCAAGCAATTATGCCTAATGTATTCGTTTTAAGATGATCCTTACCCTCATGTACTATTTTATGCAGTCCCAAAATATCTTTTTAAAAGAATTTTTTTGCACTCTCAACGACCCTTGAAACTGAAAAAAAATTAACCATGCATTGAACCATGTCAAGCCTTGACGTTGATAATTCCAAGTCTTTGGAAAAATCATAGAATAAAAAAAATCCACACATGCACTTTAGTACACACACAACTCAACTGTCCAAACTTTAAAAGAGTATATTAGTAATTGACTTGAATTTTTTCCTCAACTCTTATCACACCATAGATAATAATACTTACACACTATCAGACTATCTCTTTTGCGAGTCCACTTTAAATTTTCTATACATTTTGCTCAAATCCACTTACCCCAGTCTTTGAACTAGTCAAGACAGGAAAATGACCAAAAAAAGATTTTGTGCAAAAAAAAATTCCAGTCAATCCAATCCAACATACCATAGAAATATAGTATGGTTTGTGGTTTCACTTGACTAAACATCATCAAAAAAGATTGAAGAATGTGAATCTACATTATCTACGTCCTGTACAACTAGTACAACAGAGTAAGAAGTAAAAAACATTGTTGTAAAAGTTTGAATTGTGTGGATGTGTTATAAAATGTCACATTTAATCCTCAGTTAAGCAGTCACAGAGGATTTTGTAGGTAGGTTGGTGGGTAATAAGTTTAAGAAGGAACACACATAATGTGTGAGATACTTAGTCCATTGAGAAACAACAACACAGACACAAATCTTAATAACGTCCTCTCAACCAGACTATGACTGCCACTGAAGAGTGACTGTGTCTGTGTGTGTGTTGTGAATTAAATTCTTTAAGTTACCTTGCCCCCTGGCTTGTTTTCATAATACACATGACACACACACAAACATTATTATGTATTTTAATAATGTCACTGAACATCCTCATATCCACACCATCCACTTGCACTGACGTGGGATCACACACATGGGATGTTCAGCGTGACATTTTTTAATACTAGTTTCTTCCTGTTCTTCTCCAACCTCACCAATAAAATCTTCTTGGGCCATAAAATTCCACCTCTCCTCCTCCTTTCTCAATGAATGACAAAAACTGAGAGGGTCTACACACTGTCAATCTGTGTCCTGTCCTGTGCTGAACCACATATTTCATTTTCCTTGTATTTCATTTCAATCACAATTACAAAGTTCATCCTAACCATCCACGGTCTAGATATAAAATAATTGAGTTTAAAATTTATTTAAAAAGGCTCATTACGTACTATAGAAAAAAACTACACAAAAATCTCTGACTCAACCCCACAATACGCACACTACACTGTATATGCAGCTTAAATTTTCAGTACAATAATTTTGGACTATAAAATGAATCAACCTGATAATTGTTTTATCTATTCAAGTTCACCGGATTTACGTGACACAAAGTTTTAGTTTCAATGTGAAATGTAAATACACAGATAGGGAGGCATTCTACTGACATTCATGTAGACAAACGTTGATGTGTATTCATGTTTTATTTTGAATCTATTCTACGAATATTATCCATGTTCCTAGTTTTCACTCTCACTCTGGTGACTCCAGGTTTGAATAAATGTGGAAATAGAAAATTCTACAAAATATGTATTTGAAAATACACACACAGTTTTTTCACTCTGTGTATTTACTCCAGCTGTCAAAATACAGCATTATATTTGTACAATTTGGTAAGTAGAGAACCACAATGTTTAATTATCTAATTTTAAAATCACATCCTGAATCATAAGTCACTGATAAACAAAAATGTCCTCATGATGATGCATCACGCTATAGACTCGAGTTCATTGTCAACTCCGTATTCAATTCCCCTTCATACCCCAGCGTGTACATTGTGTGTCAATATTAGAACATTTTTTTCATGGGTAAAGATCCTCACCGAGTCCCATTGCAATTTGGACGGTGATGATGATGGTGTAAGAGCATACTGTACAATGCAAATCCCAAATCCCCACATACACATACACACACAAGATGTATTCATCAATATCCTAAGCCTCTCTCACAAAGACATGTGTAATTAACGTCTTTACAAAAAATTTTAATCGTACGTGTCTGATCAATGATAAAGATTAAATAGGGAGAAGGATAGAAAAATTCCAACATCGTAAGTTTATACGAGGTGTTAAATGCTATTATCCGCATTTTTGTGAATGCTTATTAACTACACAGTGACTACAGGGATACAGAGTAGTGTGTAAAGATTTTAAGTATGGTTTTTTTTCTCTAGCCAACTAGCAACTCTAAATGGTTTACTAAACCCAACTTTTTAAGTCTATTGAGATACAACAAAGGTTTTTTGGAAGTGTAATCTGTGAAAAATGTCAATATACGATATATTCATACAAATACAAAGAGAGAGTACACAGAGCCGAGCCGCCTTGGGAAAACTCAGGGTTAGCTTAGTCATGCATTATCATTTGAGGATTTGAATCCGACTTTGATCGTAATTATGATTACGTAGCTACACACACAAACATACAGGCACACAGGCACTGATTGGGAATGAGTCAACCTGACGCCTCGAAAACACACCTTCTCTGTCTCTCTTCATCACAAAATTATTATTGCACGTTGTACAACCAAATCGTATTGATTTTTTACACAATCTGTCCGCCATGTGTTAGTATAATTGAAAATGAGGCCTCTATTATAATGCAATGGCAGGTTAGGAGCAAAGAGCCACGTTGTGAAGTGTAAATGAGTTGGCGGACTATAATCGATGAACGAAACGATGTATTAATCGATCATGTCAAAAGTTGACAGAGTCAATGAATGTACATCATTCACCTAGAGAGACAGAGAGAGGGGAAGAAGGGATATGGTATTGACACAGTAACGGAGATCATGTCAACTACCATATCAGATTTCAACAAAATGGAATCAATCTCACATGATCTGAATATCAAATACAAAAATTAATAATAATGATCTGATTTTTGTTCATGACACACGCCGTACTCTGCCCCCGCTCAAATTTCCTTCTTCTCTTTCTTTGAGATTTCAAACACAGAAAGACGCTCGCAAACAAAAGGGAGACAGTAGTGTTCATAAGTTTCATTTTTCAAGTTTAAAAAAATGATCTCAGGACAATGGTCAAGTAAAAGGGAAAAAAATCATTTCACTTGTTCCTTTAATAAACTCTAATTATTATTCCATGTGAGCAGGCAAGATTCAATATCAAAAAATTACCCTGCTCTATTTGTTCTGAAAAAATTGTTACAGTATGAGAGGAGGGAAGAAAATGAGGAGTTGGATTTTGTAAAAATCAACAACCCACTCCCCTATACCTACCTGTAGCTTTTCTACGTGTCTACAGATATAACTACACAAAAAAGAAGTACTACATCATTTACAAGATAGGAAGAGGAGGAAGGCTGTACAACTATACTATATTGTATACTATATAGTAAAGTAGTTCAGTGTCATCATGTTAAATTTTTTCCTCCAATTTATTACGGTTTCACTCGGAGACTCAAAAGCTTTTGACTGTGTTACTGCATTGACGGGAAATCTTGTTTCTGTTCATGATTTTTTGACAAAAAACCACACAGTCACCTTACCATACCAATCTACCACAACACACACACACAAGAGAGAGAGAGAAGAGAGACGCATTGAGACAAGACAAGGTGGTGTATAGTGTATATTAATAAGAGAAGGAAGGAAGAAAACAAGGGAAATTTTTCTTGTTATTTATTCCAGGCTAAATATTTAAGTGTGTGACCACTACCATTTTATAAATTATGGTCCGTAAACCATGCAGCAGTGGAGAGTCGAGATATTCAGAAAAAAGTATAAATATTATCACAAACAGTTTTATTCAATATATTATTGTATCATGAATTGCGGCAGATTCAATCGTAAGTGAAGAAGAAAGTATGTGGAACACTAGGTTAACCATCATCCACACACACTCACACACACACACTACAACAACACAACCATCTGTTGAAATGATCACAACGACATTAATTATTTACGTGGGATTTTTTGTCTCTCCCCCCATCCTCTCCATGTTGATTTCGATTTACCATATTATTATTACAAACTGATGAACTGCACAGTCAACAGTTGTATTGTGATTGGTACAGTGTGTTGTGTTTCATATGATTAAGTGTACCTCCTTTTTTCCATGAATGATGAAGGTTCATCTCTCAACACACACACACACACACTCCACTCACATTCCAAAGAAAGACAAAGAGGGGAGGAGGAGGAGGATTTGAAAGACTAATGTATTAATTAATTGTGTCCTAACCCAAAATGGTTAATGATAATAAATATTTATCAGTGGATTATCTAACTGTAAAGAATATATCTGTAATCTAGACTCTCATTTACTTTTGCCCATACAATCAATAAATATTCATATTATCAAGAACAAACCATTTACAAAACTTTACAACACGTATCTGTACATAGTGTACACAGTACACACACACACAAAACACAATTACACAGGGAGAATACAACCAAATTTAAACAAATGCACTGTCATACCAATAAATTATTACAATGTACATGACATACGAATGAGTTAATAGTAGTCTACAGTGTTGTTATTTCATCTCTCTCTCTCTCCTCTTGTCATTGCATTTGTTGCTGCTGTATTTTTCCTCGTTTCTTCAAGCCACTTTAGAATCATAAGGATTATATTAGAGAAATACAGAGAGTATCCAATTGTCTCCATCGTCCTTGACAAGTCGAATTTTTTTTTTCAAGTAACTTCAAACCCGGATGAATTTACTGTATAATGTGTGACTACTACTTCAATACACTAGCCTCAGCCTTATAAGGTCAATTAATACTTATTCATTTTAAGCCATTAATAATTGATCCCTGTCAGATTTCCGCCAAGCTCTTCTATTCTCCACGTAATCTTAAGTATGTACTTCTGACGACAACAGTCCCTCTTCCTTTCTCTCTCTCTCCTCTTTCAAAGCCTATCCCATGTACATTTTGCATCAAAGATTTTTCGCTTCAGTATCTCTATCGATACCAACAAAATTGTCTGTGTATAATTTATAAGCATGGATATGACTATTTTTTGTCTTACAATATTTTTGCATTCTGCCTCACATTAACACGTACTCTTTTACTACTTCTTAATGCACTTTACGTTCAGTTGGTCAGCTCACCGTAAAAAAATGAATAATCACATCATCCGCTTGCCCCACACACACGCACACACTGTTACAAGTGTACGTGTGTGTATATATATAACTTACACACACACTCACACGAGTTATTGCCCAAAGGTATTTTGCAGCACGGTTTTTAGATTTGATTTTGTTAATGCGATTCGGTAACTCATGTACCAGTCTGTTTTTCTTCCATTACCACTGCCACTATCGCAAGTTCTGTCCTGTCCCAGAGGACTAATGTAAAAGAAGCTCTAATCATACATGTCCAAAGTGACTGCCTGCGGTCACTACTTCTCTTCTTCTCCTCTCTTTGTGAACAATGGGCCGATACTATACACCATCAGTTTTGGACAATTGTTCGTTCATGTACATAAGTGTGTAAAATCATAATTCTTTCTTCGTACTCTTTGTAATCTCCACACAAATACACGCACAAACAAAGAGGAAGAAGAGAGGGAGATACATTAAGCTAGAAGTTCTCAAGTTCAAACGTTTCCTTGTTGTAAATTTGTGTGTTGTGTGTGAGAGAGAGAGAGAGAAAGATGATTAGTCTGGAGAAAATAGGATAAGGAGTTACTTCTTTGAATCATCATCAACATCATCATGCATGTATGCAAAGACTTTTATCTGACCATCAAGAATTTTTCTTATGTGTGTTTGTGTGTGGCTGTAAAATATTGAGCTCGTATGTATGCGTGATCTTCATTGTAGGAAAAGAGAGAGAAAACGAAGTGACACTTGACCACAGATGAAAAAACTAACAAATCAACATTCAAATGTATAATAAAGGCTATACACAATACACACACAATAATAATGTATATGAGGAAGAACTATATAAATGTCTTAACAAGACACAGAGACGAAAGTCGAAATATTCAAAGAGAATTAAAGAAAATACATGTCATGTTTTGCCACCGCAATGTATTCCTCCTTTTGTGTAGATATACACATTATATATGTAGTAGTGATTTTACACAGAGCAGGAAATGTGTACAATTACTAGTGAATGTACACAGTTACTAGAGGATGTATACAATAACCAGGGAATGTACACAATAACCAGGGAATGTACACAATAACCAGGGAATGTACACA